>JACXGJ010009100.1:0-25111 GCA_016801105.1 Esox niger
ACAAACCAAAATAAACCACACCACTGTGGTAAAACACTCAACATAAATAGGTTCCCCAATTGGAGGCAATAACGAACACCTGCCTCCAATTGGGGAAACCAAATCACATAGAGGTGGCTAGAGCCATCTCTTTTGGCCATGTCCTGACTATGACCCCAGCCAGCGCAAAGATGGCTAGGGGCATAGCCAGGACATGACATGGCTTCATATGATCACTATCCTAAAACTTTTTTTGCATGATCAGTCATATGTTTTAAATCAATTAAAAAAAAGTAAAAAATTCTGGCAGGTTATGCAAACTTATGAGCACAACTGTATGTACAACCCTGTTTACAAAAATGTTGGGATGCAGGGTAAAATGCGAATAAATCAGAATGCAATGTTGTGCAAATCATTTAAACCCTATATTTAATTGAAAATAGTACAAAGACAACATATCAAATGTTGAACCAGAGAAATATTATTGTATTTTGGAAAATACATGCCCATTTTGAATTTGATGCCAGCAACACGTTTGAAAAAAGTCAGGACAGGGGTATGTTTATTAGTGTGTTAAAAACCTGGGGAGCGCCGAAGACTGATCCGCACATGCTATTTAGCCATAGTGCAAAAACGTTAAAGGCTCTTATTGTCTGAAAAGAAAATATGCTTGATGTTAAAGTTGAATTTATACAAATATTTGGATACAGAATTGCATCATTGATACTCCATTGTACAAGCCTGTCAAATATTGCTAACAAGCACAAACTGAATGTACAAAATTGCACATTTGAGCATCAGACTCGCAACCACGGCCCTAAATATACAACCAAAAAGTTTGTGACAGGTTCACGGAGTGAGATTGTTGATATCGTTGTTCAAATATGCTGCATTTCTACGTTCAGGAATGAAACCTAATTATATCACTGCGGTGACCTCCTGTAGTCAACTGTTGCTAAGGAATTCCTGTGCGGAAATGAGAGCGTGTGAGCTGGGGTCCGTTAAAGTGATATATGACAGCTTAGACAAGGGCCGTACTAAAGGGGTTAATGCAGTGCAGTGGAGGGACATTCGCAACAGAGCAGGAGGCAGGAAATGAATGGAAGGACAGTTTACAGCCCTCTGCTGTTTTCCCTTCAGGCCTCATTTCAGACCCCTAGACAATTACTCTCTCCTCTATGGCCCATCCCTCTTTCCCTCCCTCTTTGGCCTCTACTGACCACGCCTCTCTTTCACCTTGATTGCTCATCCCGCGTGCTGCAATACTGCAAACTCCCACCTGGCCCCAAGCCTTTAACCCCCAATTACCCAGCCAGTTAAGGTGGGCACTCCCATTAACCGAATGCCACTCATCAGACCCACATCCCTCTCTTCCCCTCTAAAGTCCACTGTCACATGGTTAGTCCAGCCACAGAAGGAAGTTCTGTAGTGCTTACCTTTGACATGGTTTACAGAGTTTCGACTCGATTCAAGAAAATACCATTTCAATAAACAAACTTGACCTTGTGTTTCAGTTCAATCCCAAAAGTTCCTAACAGGAAAGCATCAAAGACATACGTTAACTTCATGAATTGACTGAAACTGAAATGGAATTCACCACAAAGCCTGCTAGGCACGCAGCAGGTCAGCTTCGAAGGGCTATGATACTGGTCTGAGGCAGACGTAAGGCAAAAGAACAGACTTTAAGATGCCACTACCGAAAGTCTGTAGCCACCAGATCATGCTGCGACTCACTGGTTTTGGATACTTAGAGATGAGTAGCAGAACCGTGTTAATCACAAAATGTTAACAAGGTGTCTGGTTGATGCAGCCATCTAAGATGCGGCCTCGTGTACATATGTACTGCTGTGTTCGAAACTGGACTACTGCTCTTTCAACGTCGACCCGCGCACATTCACCCAAGTGTGTAACACATCCTATCACTGTGATACCCATCCACTCATTGTATTACACATCCACTCAACTGTATCACACATCCAACCACTGTGTTGTCCATCCACTCATTGTATTACACATCCACTCAACTGTATCACACATCCAACCACTGTGTTGTCCATCCACTCATTGTATTACACATCCACTCAACTGTATCACACATCCAACCACTGTGTTGACCATCCACTCATTGTATTACACATCCACTCAACTGTATCACACATTCAACCACTGTGTTACCATCCACTCAGAGTATTACACATCCACTCAACTGTATCAGACATCCTATCACTGTGATATTCATCCACTCACTGTATTACACATTCGTCATTGGTAGATCTGGGTCATACTACAGCTTGGTTCCCTGGTGGCTGGGCCAGTTCTAGATGATTGCCGGTCTGGTGTCAGCTCTAGTCATCATCTCTCCTCTTTAGATCTACCAAGTACACCACAGGAGCCTTCCTTGACCCTGACCCCCATCCGACCCTTTGACTGTCATGTCAGCTACTCAGACATTCAGGTTTGACTGGCTAGTAGGTTTTATCAGACAGGTATAGCAGTTTGGGTAACATGGTTGCTGTGGAAATCCCCTATGACAGCCGGGCGAGGAGATGTTTGTCATTTGTTTCAGACGACATGGAGTAGCTTATAATTTAAAGTCACGTCAAAAGTGGGCAAGATGGACCGACCGGTTGTTTAGAAAAAATGAACCCCCCCCCACCCCCATATAAACACACAATCGCACATACACAATAACTTGGTACATACTAAAGCTAGATACAGAGAAACATAGCCTACAGGTAGGCTGCTTTCACACAACATCCATATTCAGATGGGTTTATTTACTAATTGTTCTTTGGACTAATCGGATCAGCTCAGAAAAAAATCACACCCACACAAAGAAATGACTATCAGATTATCAAATAACTGACATTTCACACAGCAGTTGTGGAAAATGACATTTATCTCATCAATGTTGCAATCCATCAAAAATATTTCAAACAAGAGAAACATGCATATACTGAGACACAATATTTATCTTGTCTGTAACTCTGCAGAAACGTCAACGCTTCAAATATTTCAATAAAACAACCTCCATGACAAAAGATCACCAATTCCTAATAATAATCTAAATAATTACAAGCGATCTCTCCACCCCATCTGGGACACAGTTAGCACCTAGTTGCTCAAACCAGGCCTAGCTTGTCACTCCAAGGAGGCTAGAAGAGATTGGAGGTGTGGCCTCGTGAGACTACTTAGCACCTGAATGTCAGTTCACAAAACACTAATAATATTTTGCTTTCTGATTGTTTTATGCTGTTTCTTCATCCAAGTATTGAAGGTAGAAATAACACCTACTGCGTGGCCTTCCTATTTGTCATATCATATTGTCTGGGTTCAAAAACAATACTTTGAAACAGCCAGCCTGTCTCCATATGCCAAAGGACATATGTTTATTTTTGGAATGTTTGTTCAAATAGCCACAGGGCTTTTATTTTGGCAATTTAATATCAGATGTTCTGAATAAGAAGCACTCAGGGATGAGTTGCAAATTGCCTACTGTATGTTGAGAACATTTTGTGACTAAACACAAGTGCAGAAACATCTGGAACTTTGTGAGATGCTTGCAGTATGCTTAGATACAGGTATTGTTGTTTTGCTTCTAATCTTCTGCACATTTGATTTGAAATGAAACAATGATTCAGGAGGTAATCGTGCAGACCACTTGAGTGGATTTACATCCATACACCAAGAACAATGACTTAAAGCTCTTTTTATACATAGTCCCCTTGATTTTAGGGGATCAAATGTAAATGGACAAATGAACATAATCTTGAATAAAGTCTTCCAATTTACAACTGGGTTGCCAATCATTTCATTTGATGACTGCCTAAAGTCTGTGACACACCCACCAATGTCCGGTGATGTCTGTATCTTCCCTTCTTTTGCCTTTAGTCTTTCTTTGAGAAAGTGAAACGCATTTGCCTATTCGATTTTGGTCACGCGATTGACTTTGCCAGTCCCGAAGACAGTTACTGGTTGCTTTCAAGGATTGTTCAGGGTCACTGTCCTGCTGTAAGATGAAGTGGGTATTTCGAATCGTTGTTTGGATCTGAGCAGACCAGATGACACTTCAGATGTCGCCCAATTACAGCAGTCAGGAATTACATCATCAATGACCATAAATGAGCTTGTTCATGTTTCAGCTTCTTTCACAGATGGGCTTAGTATGCTAGTTACTTTATTTGTCTACACTTTCCTCTTGCAGTCACCCTGGTACATGGTAACACCAGTCTCATCTGTCTCTCTATTTTTATAGTCCATCCAGTTGTTGAGGCTAACTAGTGTTTTTTGCACCTTGCTGTCCGGCCTCTGTAGTTGGTAATGGCTGACATATCCATGTCTACGTTCTGGTGAGTGTTCCTGATCTCTCTGACAGTACTTCGCTGTTGTTTTTCATCATTATAGTGAGTGTTCTATATAGATTACTTCAACGATCATTTGCCATTGTTGAGCTAACTAAGCGCTTTTCCGCCATGTTCTTTATGTATTAAACAGTTGATTTTGGCACACCTAATGCTTTGGTTATGCCTTGGTGTATACTAATTTATCCGCATCATGGTCCTCTTGACCTGCATTGACACTCCTTTGGTCCTTGTTTCGTCAGAAATCAGCAACAGACTCCAAATGCAATAATTCTCAAAATAAAAGCATAAAATGTCCCCTGAAACATATTTAAAAATGCTGGACACTTTCAGTGTTTCCAAGAAGATTAGGCACAGCAAAAGTCTGTCCATAGGGTTGTAGTGTGTCAGGCATAGGGTGCCATTAGAGCGAATGAAAAATCACCTCAGAGGATGGACGCATGAAGGGAAAGGAGCATGAAAGGAGAAAAATCATGCCCATTACAATGTTGAAAATGATTTAAGCTCTCCCCAAGAGGAGCATACGGTGCACCACAAATGAATATAATGAGAAGGGCCTCGCTCTCCTCCATCAGCTTCATTCACATGACCATCCATTATTTCTCACTGTAACCACTGCTTGATATGAGATTTTTATCCATGCGAATTCTGGATATGAACTGCGATGAGATAAGAACAGAGAGAGGTTTGACACCGTGATTACTCATAGAAACTAATCTGATGCATAATTACTTCGTTTTTACCAGTGGCGTAAGGACCATCTCTTACTATCCACTGTTACAATACTTTGCTAAGTGCGGAGCCGTAGCGGAGGGGTAATGTTGCTAGCAACACTCCATGCAGCCTTTCCGCTAGGGATTTGGGTTCAATACCCTTCCACGTCTGTATACCCAGTCTAGAAAAGCACAGAAAAATAATAATAATTAAAGCTGGAAGCTCAGCAATCAGTTGCTATTTGCCTTATTGCACCACTTTAGTACTGAGAATCCCATAAACCCAAAAATGGATAGTTTTTCCATATTTATAAGTTCACAGATTGGTGAGATTAACCCTGAACATGTGCCAAATGTAATCACACTAAATAAACACAGATCAAAAAATACTTGCATTTGGTCATTATAATTCCAGAATGTGATCAAACTGAATATACTGGTATATGCTGGTTCTCAATAAGTTCTCAAATGTTTCTCACATTTACATGATTTGCTATTATGATACTATGATTACGATCAGTATCTAATTGATTTGCATTAATGTGCCAGACCACACTCACATGAATTTTCATATTTGTCAATACCTGTATTATACAATTATTAAAGGTGCTCTTAAGTAGAGGCAAAATATGGCACAGTTTACAGGTTCCAAACGCAAATATGTTCCTTGTGAGGTGACGGTAGGAACAAGTGTCAACACTTTAGACCAGTGGTTTTTAACCCTGCACCTGGAGGCACCCCGCCCTGCACGTTTTAGATCTCTACCTGCTCAATCACACTTGTCCCTGCATTCATTCCACGTTGGGATGATTTGGAATATGTGTTACATCAAGTTTGGCGAGGTTTGTTATTTGTCACTAAAGGAGCAGGCTTTGAAGGGGTATGCACCGAATTCAAAATGGTGGAAAATCCAATATGGTGGACTTTTCATGGGTACTATTGACCAAAAGGTTCCTTTCTAGCAGGTTGACCTAGATGCCAATTTACAAGCCTACGTCACACCGGTGGAGCGTATTGAGCTTGTAACTTTAAGGAGCTGTTACAGCATCACCATGGGTCCAATCGGCCTGTTAATGTACCACTGGGTGTAGGGTCATTTGCCTTTACAGTGCATGTTTGGACCCTTCTCTGTCTTATCTCACATGTATTTGCATTTTAGCAGTAGTAAACAAAACAAAAACATACGTTGTTCCTCTAAGTGAACCTTAGACTAAACTAATAACAGACAACAGTAAGAACCATCTAACAGGAACTCCCATTGCTTACTCACTGAATCATCTGATCACGCCTGATAAATAGCTAATGATCCTATCCAAATTAAATAACGATAGGAGAACAATGATGTGATGTGTTTTCTTTGGGATCTCTTGCAGCTGACAAGATGCCAGAAATGTAAAAAAAATGTGGACAACAACGTACTGGAAAGAAGATTTTGTATTTGTCCATCCTCCCAATCCCAACAGGAAGCCAAGTACGTATCATTACATCACAGTTAGAGTCTTGAGACTGTTACTCAACCGTGATGCAATTTCCTGTCCAATCGAGACCCTGTCCCTCATACATGTTGACAAAAACCCTCAGGGGAGCTTTGTGTTCATTTTACGAGAGCGTGTTCACAGGGAGAAAGTCTGATGGTTTTCATGAATACATGCTTTCGTTTTAGTACGATATTGTAACATTGAAATCCAAAGCCAGACTTCCAGGAAGGGTGTTGTGGGTAATGATGTCATCATCATGGTAATACCGTAGCGGGGAACGCCTGGCTCAGTGACACTCAATAACTCGTGTTGCCCCGGCAACAGAAGGGTGTGTCTACAGATATACCATGCTGTAATGCCCATTGGCCGCCACTCTGACTCAATCCACATCTTCGTTTACCTTTCCCTCCCTGACCCCGCCCTGTTTCAGCTCCGGAAACAGAGGATATGTCCCACAGCTGTGGGCTTCTCTGACAAGCTCTGCCTTTCTCTGGAGAAAGAGAGAGAGAAACATGGCATCGGACACAAAATGTTATACAGCAGTCCTGTTTATTGCGTAGTCTGAACTGCAGCTGTAGCTACAGTACCTGCTGCATTCACTGTGTGAATTCTACATCTCTGTATTTTGTCCGTATCTGTTTATTATCGATCTGTGAATACCTGCATGTGTACATGGTGAACAAAGGGGATTTTCTGATGAGCCGAAATAACGAAAAAAACAAAGCCAGTATCACTCGGTCATTTGGGACAAGCACAAACTGCTAGCAGACCAGACAAGAGGCCTCCTCCTGTCGACCTCCTATCCTCAGATGCTCCTCGCCTACACCTGATACAATCGGTTGCAGCATCCGATCGGTCCTCAGGGGCTCCGACTCACATCCCTCTGCAGTGTCTACACGTCTCCCAGCGCCACGCTCTGACGGCTGCAGTGACAACGTCTCTGACTAAAAGGCGCCCCCGTTTCCAGAGAGAACGGAGCAGATTACATCACATCGGAACCCTGTGAGAAACCCTCAGAACAAAATCTCTCCAGGGGCTTTCCACTGAGCCCCTGAGACAGTTCCGTGGTTTAACTCCGGGAGGGACCCTGGGTTTTTCCTGAACCTGTGATCGGACCAGAATCTTACAAGAGCTTGGCATGAACCACAAGTTCATATCTTCCACAGGAGCGTTTTCAGCATCCATATTTCCCGCAGTGGCAATGCCATCCGCCCATCCTCTCTTCCTTCATATCTTTCATTTTCAGCAGCTCGGAAAGGCTTTGGCCCCTCATAGGAACCACAGGAGGAAAGACTGCAGGGCAAACGGAGTGAAGAAAGAGTGAAATGCTAATAGAAGAGAATGAGTTATAGGGAGGAAAATGGAGAGTTAAACGGATGAGCGGAGCCGGTGGAGTGATGGGTCGAGAGGAAGAGATGGAAAGGGTGCGTCTGTGTGTTATCCGATAGGGCTTAGGCATGTGTGTGTGTGTGTGTGTGTGTGTGTGTGTGTGTGTGTTATGGGAGAGAGATTAGATGTGTTGCTCAGGGCTGTGTTCTGTACTGCCCTAACACCTTGGTTAACCAAGAAGACCGACACAGTCTCACTGAGTGGGAAGAAGGTGATCGTGATGAGTCTGGTCGTTCTCAGCCCGGGCTACCGCGACACCCTGGCTGAGGAGCAACACTAAAGTAAATGTCACCCTTGTCAGCTCGCATTAACTGGTTCACGGAACCCCTTTTAGCAAGGCACTAGCAAAACCAACCCATAATCTAATCCAGCAAACCCAAAGCCATAATCAATCATCAACATCCATTTTAGCAAACGCATTCCTGATTAAATTACAATCTGTTGATAAAATGAAATTAGGAGTATATGTAAAACATCACAGAACGTGATGGCCCAGGGTGGAATGAGCAGCGAGAAGCAGAGGATGTTGGACCGGAATAGTTAATTATCTGAAATAAAACTGTGGCCAAAAACAATATATGTATGTCGTGTGCCAGACATGCCTGAGAACAACGCATCCCACTGGAATGTTCCGCATATAAGTGAGATGTAATGTAAAGTTTCATGTAATATCATTTATCAAAGTACCAACGTAATACATAGAACACGATTAAATTGAGCATTCACAACACTTTTGATTGCTTTAGGCATTGGAGACACTTCGGAATACAGATTACAGTCCATGTAAAAGACAATAAATTCATAGGCACTGACTTTGTGTAATTACCATACAATCAACTGCATTGTAGAACTAAGTTGAGGTTTCACACAGTGTTTGACAAATTGTGTTCATTCTGTTTAAAACAAAATGGTCCAGCAGTCAGAAGTATAAAAAACTAAAACAGATTAGCATAATTTATGTTCACCCCATGGAAGAAATCTGTCCTAATCCCAACCATGTGTTAAGATTCTCGGATTATTAATCGCAGTTGGTTGGCCGTGGCATTCAAACCCAGGCCAAGTCAATAAGTTTGTGAGGATTGACGAGGTCAAGAAAACAATGTCTCCTATGTATGGGGTCATCCACGTAGTGGCCTGACGGAATTCCAGACTGGATTTACAATCCCTAGGGAATTCTGCCCTCCGGCGGACTCAGACACTTGTCAACTGTGAGGAATGGCTGAAACAGTGAGACCTCCGACAGCCCGAGCGATTCCACATGCAACATTTGGACGCCGCGATCCATTATTCACGTCAACGTCATGTAAAGACACCGGGACGGCCTCCCACCTCAGGGACTGGGATTTCGCCTATCCATGAACGGGGCCCACGGCGACAAGCGTAGAACCCCAAACCGGAGAAATGCTACGCCTGTTTCCCCAGCATGCAGGTACAGTTTGTTGTTGGCAAAGGACCCGTTCATCAATCAAATAAGTGTTTCTAAGTCCAAACGTCGCCATGCATCACCGTGTCCTAGCCTGATGGGGAGAGCAGTAAGAGCCTGATACGGACACCCCAAAATAATTAGGTTATTAGCAGGGCGCCTGCCTTCCCTAAGAAAACCTTTCCATTTACACCCATGTCTTTAATCATCGACAATAACGGGGCACAATGACGGCCGGTAATGGTGAGGCCAGATTCACTGATTGCATGCAGGCAAATAAAGCCCCCGGTGACGGGCCGTCAAAAGCAACAGTGAAACGCGACGCTACAAATGGATTAGGATGCCCAACAAACGTCTGTTTTCCTCTGAATAAGTCCCCACCGTCTCTCGTTTCACCAAAATATCTAAAAAATGTATATTTTGCAAACTTAAGAAGTAAACATCTTTCAACAGAAAGACGCGGTCACTTCCCTCAAGCACAACAGTTTTCCCCCCTTCACAACCTGACCTCTTACAGGAAGTCCAACCGACAAAAAAAATGGTGAATGGAAAGAAAACAAACAAATAAACAAGAGTCGTGATCCAAGCCTGAGGGATTAAAGCAGGGTTCTCTATAACTCACCCGTTTGTCCCACACCAACACAGGACTGCTGATGGAGCATACACACAACAGGGTGAAACCCAAATTATACATAATCTGTCTTTATTGCTTTGGTAAAATGACACAGCATACTACAGAAAAGGCCTTTGTGTTTTCTCCTACAGCCTATTAAGGGAGCCAGTGGAAGTGGGCCGTGCTGCCCGACGTCTGCCAAGGTCACAGAGATCCCTATTCATGCGGACGGACAAAATTCGGCAGCCGTGCCAAGGCCTCTAAACTTAATCTAAATATGACTAATTACCCCTTGCTGGCGCGCCTCTCAGGATACAGGTGATAACTCATTAGTACGGCGTCGTGCTTCAGCGGGTTAGAGCTCCACGCAGCCATGAGACAACCACACACACGCACAGGGCTGGTCCAACATGTGGACACTGTGTGCAAACATGCACCCACGGGCAGGGGCCGACACGCGGGCATCCGCTCTCAAGATACTAAATGATGGCAGTTGGGGGAAAAAAGAACATAATCAATGATCTTGTTTTTTTCCTACACAGATCGTACACAAAAAAGAGAGTTCACCCGTGCAACTACACTGCTTCTGTTACAATGTAAATATATGTATCGACCAGCAATCTGTGTCAGACACTGACTTACTCATGGCCATAGCTCATGCAGGGAATGGTGGGTATGATTCACGGGGCCCATGGCTTGGCATAATTATGACAATGTCTTTTATACGAGAGGGGGCCCAGCCATATATCTTTTCAGGGGGCCAGGGATTCCTGACAACGACCATGGGCTCACTCAGCGAAGCCAGTCACCAGGTTAGTCTTCGCAGACGGTGTTACAGAACGTCCTGTGAGTGTACCAGAGATATTCATTAACACTGTGTCAGACTCTCTAGGCCAAACAAAGACAGTGGCTGTCCTAACACACTTATTACCACCACAGGGCTGTAACAAAGTCAAAAATGACAACAGAAGTCATCACCTGGGAACTGAAACAAGTTAACCTGGTTGTGCAGCATAAATCATCGCTTTTGTGTGATCTGACCAGCCGGTCCTGTTTGCAAATTTTGACAACCTGACAAATGGGGACATGCGCTTAAACCAACACAACATTTGATTCTGCGTTGGGTTATGCCGAAGTTACTGGGAAGGCTCTTCCATCAAGTGACAGACAGTGTCATTCCTTTCACGTATAGTTACCAAAAGGGGTAAGGGAGTAAATAAAATAAAGAGAAAAAATGACAACAGCAGATTCAAGAGGGAATGGATTTCAAATATTACCCCTTTACCGGTGTCCAATTCTCTTTTATTGTATACCTTTCACGTCCAGGCTGTATGCCCGGGCCTCGCTGTTACCATTACCCTACTGATGTAAGACAAATCACATGGCCCGGACGTGTGCAGTGGCAACTAACACAGATCAAGGATTTAGTTTCGCTGAAAAATGTTGCCCCGATAAACAGTCCAATTGAGAAAACAACTGCTCGATCAAATGTCGTCTGCGTTCGTGCACACGAACATAGGAGGAACAGGAAAATGGCATGCAACCTGTGACTAGGCCCTCCGTCTACAGCTTTCTTATTCAATGCAGTGTTGACATGTAGCCGATTATCTCTTAATATAATGGAAATAGGGTGAGTGGGTTTATTACCTAGGACTAGGCTCGCGGTGCAAACATATTTCAACATCAATCACTCTCCCTTCGACGGGGGAATATACTTGGTCTGCATGTCATGCGTTACGCTAACAGGCTAAATCACAGTAAAGCAATAAACAGTTTGCTTTCGCGATGTCCGTGAGTCAAAAATCCGTTTGGTACCCAAGCAGAAAGTACCTCGAATTCGAAGTCGTACGCGACACATTTCCACCCTTGTAGAATAGTGCACGCAAATCATGGCCAGCCGGCTCACCACTATTACATTAATAAGGTCATAACAGGGCTAATAAAAGTATGTAATAAGCAGTCAGGTATACAGAGAAGATGTACGATATTGTAAAAACTTCACATAAGACAATTCAATTTTTAACCGACATGTTAGAGCATAATACCAGCCTATTAGGCCACAGCGAAGTCCTTTCAAGATAGCAGAACCGAATGAGACTTCAAACATTTGCCCTTAAACCTTACCTGCCCACTGTTTGGTTGGCGAGCTGTCGCATTCGATTGAATTGCTTCTTCATTTTTTATTTGTCTGCTTTACCACCGATGGATTGAGCGACTCCACATATCTCACTGACGAACAGTCCGGGTTTCCAGCAAGAGTAACGAAACACTCCACCCGTTAACAATCATTTTTCTCCATAGTTACAAGTAAGACATCTAAAAAAAAAAAGCAGAAAAGGTGAGATATTTTCAACGCATTTTAGAGTCCCTGTCACCCAGTCCGTTGCTCAGAGATGCTGGACCAATTTCTCCCCGGCTGTGACAGCTCACGACACGACGCTGTGCACTTGCGCAGTATGGAAAATGTAGTTTGGATCAACCAAACGTTCAGCCTACAGAGAGAGTGGAGCCCATACTCTTCTGAAAATATTAAATCAAGGCGATGGTGAATCTATTTATTTTCACCTTTCAAAACATCTAAAGCCCTTATTCAGTTTAAAAGCGACTCCGTTGCTCTACATGGGTTACAATAGAAAACAAGTATATTGTGGATATGTGATATTTCCGTGGGTTATTTGAAGACCGCATCTACAATTCACAGACCTTTTGAATTTTATTATAGGCAATGTCACCTACTCTAAAAATATGGTGAAGTATACATCTAAAACAACATATTAGATAATGTTTAAGGAACCAGGCTTAATGCCTGTTTGGTCACACACAGAATGTGGCACGGTGCCGAAACAGTCCTTTGAGCAAGGTTAGTTTGCTAAAAGTATAAAAAAGCAGTCAAGTAAAATAGCTAGCACTCAGATATTTTTTGTTAGTAAGGTGAACAGCATCATCTTGTGGCTGTAGACATAGTGACACACATTTTCTTGATTCTTAATTTGCGTAGCTTGTGTTCATCACTGGCTGCAAAGACAGCGATGATAGCTTTTTACGACAGGACAGAAACGTTATTTTCATAATGCCAGAGAGGGACAATGGAATTAAGGGGATTTTCATAAGGGATATGCCACAGACTGGCAGCATTCCTCCACGCACAAGCGCGTATGGGTTTAAGAAATGCTCCGTTACATAAATAAATAAATAAATATATATATATATATATATATATATATATATATATATAAAATGCTAAATGTTTTAGTGAATTGAAATTATTTGGTTGAATTGTTAATGGTATTGCGAATTGTGAAAACACATTAATGTATGTATTGAAATAAAAATAAATAAATCTGATCATATGTGGATGTCTTAATCACAGTTTCACTTAATATATTGCCAGCGATTCATTTCCTTTGGACAGATTCCTGATTCTGAAAAATATTGGGAAGTTAGAAGTACCTGAAATAGATTTTGGGTTATTGGTTACAGACTTAGACTCCAATTTCTCTGTTTGATGGAGGATTAAGATCAGGTCATGTTGGTAAAAATGCTGCAAGAAGTCATATACTTTTAGATGTATTTACTAATAATTATTACTAAAAAACTATTACCTACAACAGTTTGATTGCCAGAAGAAAAATAAACCATAAAATAAATAACCTCCTGTGCGGTAGGTGGCGTATATGCACAGTCGTCCACGAGTAAAATCCGGTAAAAATCTCAAGAGAAGAATCTGGTTTTCATACTTGTTGAATGATACAAACATTAAAGTTTAGATTTTTGAAAAAGCTATTTTCAAAACATTTATCTTCAACTTGGTGTTGATATCTTAATTGTATCTTCATTATTCAACTGTATTTGGATTGAGAAAAATGCGGGACCGCACTAAGGAATTGGGCAATGTGAGTTTAAACAAAAACAGGCTAACGTTAGCTGATCAGCTAGCTAACTTATGCTAACTAATTTAATTATTACTAGTTAGCTAGTTCCTATGTTTATGCATGGTTGATTTTGTGTCTTAATGGAGAATTGGAACATAGCTTTTCTTATGTTGTTTATGTATCTGGTTCTTCTCCCTACATAGTTTTCTACTTCGCATATAGCCAGTTAGCTGAGAGTTACACCCAAACCAGGATAGGCAAGTTGCTAGAGATGGACGTTTGTTGGAAGTTCACTGTCACACTCATTATGCATTTTGTTAGACGGTATGAGTTACATAAAAATGATGTGCACTAATGTGACGGTTGTGTTTATTCTTTCCCCTCTCCTAACAGACCGCGGAGACGTCAGACGAGGATGAAGAGCGAAGGGCACTCATCACCCAAGGGAATTCTACGCTAAAGGAAGAGAAGGAGAATGAGGCGTTTTTCAAGAAGGTGAAATCTTGCACACTTAATTGAACCGTGAAGCATGTCATATCAACTGTTAGCACAATAGCATGTATGGCGACTTTATATTAGTTTATAGTAATTCTCTACAGCACTTATCTCATGATTGTCGTGGATACCAAAGCAAGGGACTGTTTGTTGTGTCAACATACAAATTCCGTGCCAAGTTATAAGCTCCGTTATACCAGTCGCGT
Source organism: Esox niger (assembly GCA_016801105.1). Lineage (NCBI taxonomy): Eukaryota > Metazoa > Chordata > Actinopteri > Esociformes > Esocidae > Esox > Esox niger. Next base: position 14,530 of record JACXGJ010009100.1, read on the forward strand.
ATATCTAATTTACATGTTATGCTTAAACGTCATTGCAGCAGTGACTTGGCCGGGAGATGCAGATATTCTGGACTTAAATTGCCCTAAACAAGCAGTTTTACAGAATAAACTATTTTACACTAACCACCCTGTTGATCCATTTTAATCAGGTCCAAGAGATTCGAGAGGGAATGGAAACACTTAATAGGAAGGTCTCTGACCTTGAGAATAAACAGAAGACGGTGTTGGGTGTAGCACTGCCAGAGGATGGTCAGTAGATCCATCCCTACTGGCTTCCTATTTGGGGATTTGTCACTGTGCCCATTGACTGTAAATGAAAATGTTATGTCGTAACTTTTCTTCCCTGTTCAGATATGAAAAGGGAACTCCAAACCCTAAGGGAAGAGATCAAAACGATGGCGATGCAAATACAAAGAAAACTGAAGAGTGAGTATTAGTAACTGGAAGAAGTCCATCAGATTTTGCCTGATAATTGATATCCATTTGGTACATTTAGTCGATGCATCTGTGGACTGAAAGTCAGTGTCTGTTTTTTCACCGGGTGTTTCACAGCCATTGAGCCAAAGAAAGGAGATGATGATGGGAAATACATCCCCATTAACTTAAGGATGCAGAGAGCACAAGTGAGTCTTCAAATCTGAGAAAAATACATGTATTTAAACGTCTTGACTGTAAACCAAGATACTGTATGGTAGGCATCAATTTAGCTCTGTCTCTGTCTCTCTGTCTCTCTAGCACGCCATCTTGTCTCGAGAATTTGTGGAGTTAATGGGTCACTGCAACACAATCCAGGCATCTTACAGGGATCGCAACGTGGAGAGGATTCAGAGGCAGCTCAAAATCAGTAAGTCAGTAAATCTGGCACCGTTGTTATATGGCCAGTGAGAAAGGGGATTTCAACACAGTGGGTTTTTGTTTTTTCAATTCAAGACTGCAATGCAGAAGTTCATCCATGCAGTGAATTCAAACTGACATGAAATGTTGCCACCCACCTCCACCACCCGAAACAGCAACTGATCAGGTTGTTCTGTCCCTCCAGCTGGCAGCAATGTTACGGATGAGCAGTTGGACTCGATGCTGGAAACTGGACAGACGGATGTGTTCACACAGAATGTGAGCTTTGATTCACCGACTGACTAAAAATAACCAAAAGGGACAGATGATGAAACCAGCTGACGGCAATATCCCAACACTCCTCTTCTCCTTTCTGTTGGGTGGTTTCTTGTCAATTAGGACTCTCCCCTCTTCCAGTAATGTGGCCATGTTTTGTTTATAGGACGACAAGGTAGTCTAGGTGACCTCTTTATCATGGGGTTTGGGATAAAGACAATTGCCCACACTTGGAGTGACCACTTGTTTTCATTTAAAACCCTTGTGTTTGCTTGCATGGGACTACAGGTTTGGATTTGGTAAGTATTGGTGTTCAGGCCTTTCTTAGAAATCGGTCTTAGTCCTGATAGTTGTGAACGAGAACCCCAAATAGGTGAAACCCGATGGATGACCTTGATATATTCACTTGGGGAGTAGTTGATGTGCCTTTGACGGGTGTGTTTCAAGTGCATTTAAATGGTCAATCTTTTTCTATAGAGAATTTTTCTGACATCGACAGCGTTAAAAGGCTGTTTGTACGTGTACTCTTTCTCTCGTAGATCTTGGTCGACGCTAAAGCCACCAGACAAGCGCTGAATGAGATTGAGTCCCGGCATGATGAGATCCTCAAACTGGAAAGGAGCATCAGGGATCTACATGACATGTTCCAGTATCTGGCCATGGAGGTGGAGGCTCAGGTAAGACTGTTGAGCCCCAGGAACCCACTCAAACCCCCGTTATCACCTCAGTCTACTGGTTCAGCCCTTCCCCGGAACAGGCTCACAGCACTCATGGATGAGGTATCTGTTCAAAACATCTTCTCGCGGCTGTGTGCGCTATTTTCTAGGCCCCAAGTTTGAATTATTTGAAAGGACGGCCCTGGAGGGTTTTGTGGACGCTGTCTCCCGTGGACACGTACTGATGCAGCGTGGGTTCGATTCTGACTACATTGCTGTTTCAGGAAAGAGCTCCGTCATTCACCACTTATCTGTCAAATAGAGCATAAAATGCCTATGTACAATGGATTTTAAAACCGGATTTGGCTGGATGATAATTTGTCTTTTAAAACGCACTGCATAGAAATTAAATGTGCAAACCGCTTACGATGTGCTGTGTATACTTCTGCATCAGATTCCATGTCACTGGATTCCGTACTTAGTTGTGCTCATAAGTTTGCATACCCTGGCAGAAATTGAGACATTTTAGCATTGATTTTCAAAATTTGACTGATCATGCAAAAAATGTTTTATTTAAGGATGGTGATCATATGAAGCCATTTATTATTACATAGTTGTTTGGCTCCTTTTAAAATCATAATGATAACAGAAATCACCCAAATAGACCAAGAAAGATTTCATCCCAGAGGTAACCTCAGCAGAAATACAGGCTGCTCTGGAAAAAGATGGTGTGGTTGTTTCACGGAGCACAATACAACAATACTTGAACAAAAATGAGCTGCATGGACGAGTGTCCAGAAAGAAGCCTTTACTGCGCCAATGCCACAAAAAAGCCTGGTTACAATATACCCGACAACACCTTGACACGCCTCGCTGGCACACTGTAATTTGGAGTGACGAGACCAAAATAGAGCTGCATGGCCACCATAAGCGCTATGTTTAGGGAGGGATCAACAAGGACCTATAGTGAACAGAATACCATCCCCACTGTGAAGCCTGGTGGTGGCTCACTGATGTTTTTTTGGGGGGGGGGGTGAGCTCTAAAGGCATAGGGAAACTGGTGAAAACCGAGGGCAAGAGGAATGCAGCATGTTACCAGAAAATACTGGCGGACAATTTGCATTCTTCTGCACGAAAGCTGCACATGGGACACTCTTAGACTTTCCAGCATGACAATGACCCTAAGCACAAAGTCAAGTTGACACTCCAGTGGTTACAGCAGAAAAACGTGACGGTTCTGGAGTGGCCATCAAAGTTTCTCCTGACCTTAATTTCATCGAGACACTTTGGGGAGATCTCAAGCGTGAGGTTCAGACAAGACGACCAGACTTTGCATGACCTGGAGACATTTTGCCCAGACAAATGGGCAACTTCACCACCTGCAAGAATTTGGGGCCTCATAGACAACTATTACAAAAGACTGCATGCTGTCATTGATGCTAAAGGGGGCAATACACACAGTATTAAGATCTACGGGGATAAAAAATATGTTTCTCCTCACTCATGTTTTCTTTACAAAGGGTGCATATATTACCAGTTCTCCAAGGACAGGCAAACTTTTGAGCACAACAGTATTTTTATTTCTGGTGCACATATCCTTACACAACGTTGTCTATTACATGCTTCAGTATCCTATCATAATCTCAAAAATGTATTATTTAAGAAGGCAATTGTCAAAGCTGCTCAGAGGAATGGCTAATGCTGTCTTTACTTGAGGCTCCTTCAGAGTTAGGTGATACCGTATTTTATCAAGTTTCCGAATAACCTTTAGAAGTCCTAGTGTCTAGACGCAGTTCAAATGTCTGATAAATAAATAAAAAAGAATTGGCATTTCCCAAAGTATCTCTGTATTGTTTGTATTTATATGATTATTGCTGTGATAAAGCAGTCAACGGTTAAAGACCTAGGTTTCGGTTGGATTCTCTTAATTCCCTAAAAATAAAGTAAGAACATTGAAAAGGTGGAAGTATTTAATAAAATGGACCGTTATTTTTTATGCAGGGGGAGATGGTGAACCGCATTGAATCCAACATCAACAACTCAACCAACTATGTGGAAAAGGCTGTGGAAAACACGGCAAAAGCCGCCACCTACCAAAACCGAGCACGCAAGGTAAAAATGGCATTGCAAGGCTGTGTGTGAACCATGACAGGTTGGCAAATGAACAGTGATTGTCTCTTCCTGTCATTTTCTCCCTCTATAGAAGAAGATGTGGATCGCATTATGCTGCGCCATTCTCCTCATCATTTTAGCCATTTCATTGGCCATCTCCTTCTCCTGAGATGCTGGACATGTAAGTTCACGTGTGTCGTACCCTCTCCTATCATAGTAAACATTTGGCACAAGCACAGAATAAAACCAGGCTCATGGTCTGTTGAAGGGTTTACTTGCAGTTCTTTCCCTGTCGTGCAGAATAAGTATGATGCTGGAAAGCGATCAGTATACAGAAACATTTTTAGACAGACAGAAGCAAGATATTGTTTTATGAAAATACAATTTAGAAAATCACTGAATATGTAGTGATGATCTTGGAAGACAAGCATAAGAACTAGGGCTGTTTAGGAAATGTATTTTGCAGGTCTATGTAATCAATCACTTGTTTTACTGGTATACACACTTTTAATCGTTCTTCCTTTTTGCAGTGTTGTCTTCCTCTAACTCACTCTCCTGCACTGGGACCCTGAAAATATATCCTGTCTTACTGATATGACTGACCTCGTAACAAACACTATGCTCAGACTTATCGTGGTATACAGTAGACACCCAAACAACCGTGGTTGGTCACGCTCACAAACTAACTCCACAATTCTAAGCCAAGGACTTATTCGGCCACCTCTTTGTGACCTGTATTTCACTGGCACCCTACAAGCAATTGGGTGGTCAACTTCTTACTCAACCTGTTGGACTCGTGTGTGTTCGCACGGATGCATGCAGTATTGGAACAAATCGGAGTTACTCAGGAAAATTAATAAAGGCGACTCTTATTTTATTAGTCTTATGTACAAAGCAAAAGAGCATTTTGAACTTACGTCTTCTGGTTTTGGAAACGCAGATATAGATTAATATAATTGTCGCCATTAAGACCGACGCAGTTTTGCAGAACTTCAAAGGTATCTTAAATGGCTTCCGTGTAACCCTTGTACATAGATGCAGTTTTATAAAGAATGATTGCCTCCGGAAATTGATCTCTCCAATCAAGACGTTGTCTGAGCACAGCAATGAATGGCCCACTGCTCCTGTCATCCCGTTCTCTTCAGTATTTATTTATATTTTGAATATTGTTGTGGAAGCTGCTACGTTAAGTCTGGCTACGGTAACAATCAGTAAGGGAAACACCCATAGTTGTGCCTTTGCCCCTGGTTTTGTTTCTTTCGTGCTGACGGTCCGCTCAGATTCCTTTCAATTGAGGTAGTGCAATACGCTATCTTATTTTGTTATGAAGAAATGGAAACTGTTGTGTAATTATTCAGTGCTCTTCTGCTTTAAAAAATTGAACAATATTTTTTTCTCCATTCAAGTCAGCTATGGTGCTTTATCCTAGCCTTTATTCTCTGTGCTGACCAGCTCTATGAAATTACTGGCGTGAACAGAACTTGTAAAAAGGAGAATCTGGATGAATGAGAGCAGTGAGGAACATTGCTACTGTATATTGTGTGGCTGTTTAATTTTGTATCAAACTTTCAGCTCTTATTTTAATGTAGAACTTGTTTTTAAATAAAATTGCCATGTTTATGCTTTCTGGGTTTCAGTGTTTCACAGATTCAACATCAATTTGCAAGAGGAAAATATTGCAGATTTAAGTGTTACGTTTTCTATTACTGGGCAACAGTGGTTCATATCTCAGGCCCTCAGGTACCCCTAAACAGCACACATTTGTGTTGTAGCCCTGAACAAGCACCAACAATTAGTCAGTGAGGACTTGATAGTTAAATCAGCTGTGTTTGGCCAGGGCTACAATAAAAATAGGTATTGTTGGGAGCACTTGAAGACTGGAGTTGGGAACCATTGCTGTACAGAAGACAAGGCTATATAGGCAAACACCTGATTGTGTATGCAAATGGAACACAAATCTCCCTATATGCCTACATCCAGCAAAATATAACTTAATATTTCATGGTATGGGATTTATGTTCGCTGCTCAAAAGAAATTAAGGGAACATGTAATAATCACAGTATAATACAAAGTCAGTCTTCAAGGATATCAATCTTTACAGTTAGGAAGCATAAGCAATTGTAAATCAATGTTACCTGTTTTGGGGAAAGTGGCAATAGGCTTACTGGAGAGGGAACAGTAAGACAACCTCCAAAAAGGGAATGGTTTTGCAGGTGGTGGCCATAGACAATTGCTCTCTCCTTATCCTTCGACTGATTCTTCCCTAGTTTTGCTAGTGTCCTTGTGGTTGCATGAAGTGGTACCTGCAGCCCATTTATGTTGCACAGGCAGTCCAGCTCCTCCATGATGGCACATCCATACATGGTGTTGCAAGGTTTGCTGTATCTCCCAGTAGTCTCAAGAGCATCGAGATATAGGCTGTTACACTAGAGCTGGACAGGGCTGAAGAAGGGCATCATCCAAGCAACAGGGCCGGTATCTGCTCCTTTGTACAGGGAGGAGCATGGCCAGAATCCTACAAAATGACCTTCAGCAGGCTACTGCTGTGCATGTTTCTGACCAAACTGTCAGAAACAGACTTCATGTGGGTGGCCCAACATCCTCTAGTGGGACCTGTACTCACAGCACGGCACCATGCAACTTAATTGGGATTGGCCCCTCGTTCTCTTCACAGATGAGGGCAGGTTCACACATTACAAACGTGACAGCATAACCAGTTTGGTGGTGGGTCAGTGATAGTCTGGGGAGGTATACTTGGAGGGTCATGCAGACCTCCGCGCTAGCCAACGATACCCTGACTCTGGTTAGGTACCGGGATGAATTCCTTAGACACATTGTCAGAATTTACGCTGGTGCAATGGGCCCTGGGTTCCTCCTGGTGCAGTTCAATGCCCGGCCTCATGTGGCCAATGTGTGTAGGCAGTTCCTGGATGACAAAGGTATTGGTGCCATTGACTGGCCCTCACATTCCTCAGACCTGAATCCAATTGAGAACCTCCGGGATGTTATGTATTGTGCATCTGACATCGCTAAGTAGCGCTACAGCCTGTCCAGGAGCTCACTGATGCAGGTCTGGGAGATCCATACACACTATTGAGTCACGAGTCGCCATGATCAAATTCACTCAATTTGGAAACACCTGTGATTACAATTGTTTACTTTCGTGATTTATCTTTAATATATTTTGTTCATTGAGACCAGTTGTGATTTAACCGTTACCTTTTTTTGAGCAGTGTATTTTACACGTGACACTAAAATTAAGTAGTATTCTACCATTACAACCACTGTCACACATGGACAAAAACATCATATTTACACTTTCCAACTTGGTAAGACAACCACAAACTCCAAATACATTTTTGGCATTTTTATTCAACTGTCATTTTGTCTTTTAAATCTTTCAAGTAAAACAATGGAATTACAAGGGAACAAAGGAATGTAACAAATGAAAGAGACAAATCAACAAAATAAGACCATCACCATATTCCACCCATTCACTCAAACAGCACCCTGCCCCCAAATAGTTTGACAGAAAAGTTGGAACTTTACCAGGTTTTATCCAATTACTTATACGAAAGAAGAGCAATGACAAAATGATGATCATAGAAATTCAAAACATGAAATATTTAGAATTTGGTAGCACTGATGCCAAGGGTGCTTGGCTTGTGATCTTGCAAAGCGGATCCTTTTCGTGGTCTGTTGTCAACTTGTTAAGTTCCACACCCCGACATCAATTACTTCAAAAGGCAAACTGCGATCTTGGCCTAATAGGCAATCTTGATTCACACTGATTCAATTGCCTTTTAGCATAAACTTCATGACATTTTGACCACAATGTTGGATGGCGAGTATAATTAAATCAAGGTTCTGCTCCCGATTCTGCACTGCCAGTGCATGAAAAGTACTATCTTCAAGATACATGACATATTTAGAGCATCACAGATGTGAGGTACCAGAAACGGAGTAGTAATTTGATTGAAACTGATGTAAAAAAAATATATATATACTAGAACATAACGCACTCAACTGCCGAAGACGTGATGTGCCAGATGTGCAAATGAAAGATGCAGGCTTGGATTTAAAAAGTAAGAGTTGGACAGGAAATTACAAGATGGGGAGGCCTAAGCAAAGACTAACTCCAGCATAGTGCAGCAAAGATCACATTTACCGATCTGCTCTCTTCCCAATACCCTTGGAAGAAACCATAAAATATCCATAACTTATCAACTGACTAGAAACAAGTAAATAGAACAGCTGACAAAATGTCCAGAACTCAACTGCCTAAAACCTTCAAATGTCACTCAAAAGCTTGCTTTGAATGTTGCATGAATGATTCTCACCCATAACCCTGGCAGAGGATAAACTCTGTATATAGGGGACAATCTAATCCTCTCTCGAACACACACATCTTTTAGCATTCCAGTCTTTTTATATGTTTTACAGTACATAGTGTGAACTAACAATTGACTCTCGCACCTCGTCCCAAAGTCCTCGTGTGCAGTCAAGCCACTGTCCGTGTGAGGTGACGCCTTCGGACTACAACACCTCACCCTTGGGAAAGTCACGATCGACGGTGCCACCTTTCTCTCTACAGGCGGTCTGGCATCCCTGAGCCTTTCCCCGGTCGATGGCGGCTGAACTGCAGAGGAGACCGGCTCTAATGTGGGGTGGTCGGGGAGAGGGCCCAGGAGGGAGGGAGGTCACCGACTCAACAGTTAAGCTCTGGCCTCAGTCAGTGTGGACAAAGCAGCAACTCTGGGAGGTCATTTCCCCTTGCCTTCACGACCCCGTCCACTCTCCAGTCAGAATCCCTCGCTCCCTCCGCTTTTTCCGTTTTTTTTTCTTCATCTCCAGTCTGCCCATCATGTCTTGTTGTGTTGGGCAGAGGAGGAGCGGGTGTTGGCGGCCGGTGTGCGGGCCTGAGCTGCCGCCATGGCTGCCACGCTGCGCAGCACCCGGTCGGGTGTGCCCTCCCCCGAGCCAGCGTTCCCCTCCTGGGAGAGCCTCTCCCGCTTCTGGGCGTGCCTCTCCTTCCTCTCCTTCCGTGTCTCCCTCCCCCGGCCCTCTCCTTCCTTCCTGTGGCTGTGCCTCCTTCCCCTCTCCGTGCTGCGTTCCCCCTCGCTGCCAGAGGAGGGTGCTAGTGAGCGGTTGCGCCGTGGTCCTGTGCTCTGAGAGCTGAGGCTGTGGGTGCGCTGGCTGCCGCTGGTACTGCTGCTCCGGCTACTGCCTCCGCCGTCACTACTCCCGCTGCTGCAGGCGCTGTGGCCCCTGGACGATCGCGTGTCTCTTTCGGCTGCCTCCTCCTTCCCTTCCAAGAGCTTCTTGTCTTTGTACTTCTCCTCTTTCTTGACCCCCCTCTTGCTGTCCGTATCCAGCGGTGGAACAAGAGCGCCGGGACACTGGCGTGTGGAGCGTGCAGCATTGCGGCTTGACTGGACGGGGGCGGTTGGCTTGCTGCTTCCCGCTTTGTTGTTGCAGTTGGCTTGGGGAGTGGCCGGGGCACTTTTCGGCTTGGACCTCTTGTCAGAGGAAGTCGAATTCTGCCCGCCAATCTTAGCAGCAGGGTCTTTCCTACTACCGGGAGTGTCAACCCTACCTCGCATGGCAAGGAGTTTGGCTGCAGCATTCAGGGCTGAACACCTCTTCCCCAGGACCTCTGGCTGGGGAGGGGTGGAGGGCACGCTGTTGGTCTGTGGTTTGCTGTCTGAGTTGGCCTGAAAAACAGAAGATTTCCGGGTGACCCTTATGGACGATGTCTCACTACCAGACTCCCCAGTACCAGTGTTATTGGACACAGCCCTGCCCTCCTGTTTAGAGCTCCTGGCGGATCTTCTCCTCCGCCCATTGCTCTCTCCATTCCCCTCTTTCTCCGGTCGGCTCTGGGCTGAGCGGGTGAAGCGGCGATCCTTCCTGGTCTCTGAGGTGTCAGAGTCTGAAGAGGAGGACCTTGACCGAGTCCTCTGAGTGGAATTGGTGGACTCTTTAATGGTCATCCTCTTTCCCTTTTCTGGGTCAGGGAGCACATCCCCTCGTCTCCTCTTGGCCGGGGCCCTCTTTCCTGCACTCCTCTTCTGCTGGGATGAATGGGTGGGAGTGGATGTGGAGCACACCGAGGAGGGAGATGTGGAGCGCACTGACTCCTGACTGCTCTGGCGGCTGAGGGGTCTCTTCTTACTGGTGGCTATGTCATCTCCGGCGCGCTCCCCTGTCTTCTTTACATCCGTTTCATCTGGCAGAGGAGCCACTGGGGCCTCTGAATCGGCAACTATTGGAGAGGGAGTGCTAGTGTCTTTGGCTTCAGGAGAATTCGCTGCTTTCCTCTTTTTCGGTTGCGAGTCAGTCGTCTCTTCAACAGCCTCCTTGATCTTTTTGTCCTCTTTAGCTTCCGGTCTCTCCAGGTCTGTTCTATTCACATAGTCTTTGTTCTGGCCAGTCTCTAAAGCCTGGTTAACTCGAGCAGCCACAGCAGTAGAATTTCTGGTAAGTGTGGATATCAAAGGAATTTGGGCCATGGGCAGCACTTGCATTGAACCCGGAGTGGATGCTGGGGTGGATATCTGAATTTGGATTTTGGTAGAGTTTGGTACTTGAGAAGTAGTGATGGTTCTGGTTGGGACTGGGGTAGGAGATGGTCTATTACTTGTGGTGGAGACTGGGGGAGGTGTCGTTGTAATGGTTGTGGTGGAGACTGGGGGAGGTGTCG
>JACXGJ010009101.1:0-25109 GCA_016801105.1 Esox niger
AATTATGATAAAAATTAATTGTGTGTAATAACAACCAAATTATGGATTTTTTTCTCACATCTCCCCTGTGCCTCAGTTGGTCTACAAAGATCTTACTGTAACTAGGCTGAGTAAGAGTGTACACACGCACACACACATATACACACACACACACACACACACACACACACACACACACACACACACACACACACACACAAAAGGTGTGTAGTAACAGACAGAGCTTCATTTGTGTAAACTCAGGTTCCAATGTTGATTTGGGGCATGTATAAGGCATTTGGTTTTACAAGTTTCAAAAATAAGCAGACGCTAAACCTACCAAAGAACCCTTACTATATGCCTTATACATGTGCAAACTAGAACCATTATACATACAAGCCTCATCCAGAGGAGATGCCACAGGCAGTCTGAGTAATTGTATCCTTAACCAATCAGGAACAGAATCACGGGAACAGAACTAACCAATGTGGTGATTAAAAGAGCCCTTTGTATGGACATAGACAGGCTATTGTGTTGATGTACTGTATGGTAAAGAAAATTGCATACACATGGTCAATGTAATACTCAAGGTTTCTCACACTGGATCGTCACGCTCTTGTTTCTGCATAACCGTTCTACCACTGCTGTACAACCACTCTACCACATATTAATAACCCATCTGCAACCACTCTAAAATATTTCCATAGCATATCTGTAATGTCTCTACCACATATCTATGACAACTGCTCAGTATCTGTCCACTAAGCCCTCGTCATTGATATTCAGTGGTTAGACAATATAGGAGAAGATAAACATAAAGCCAATGTCTAATGATAATTGTAATAGAACAGGTTTCTTAATACCAACTTCCATATTAAGTAAGAAGACTTTATCAGTCCATAAGCAATAACCCGTAAAATTGATAGAAATGTTTGAGGAATGTAAATTCATCGCTTCCCTCTAATTTCAGAATGCTAAGAACATGGCTGATGAGTCAACTCCATTTAAATGACATTGATTTAAGAGAATAATTGAATTTACAATGTTTAATCTGCTAACCCACTGTTTTGTATGAGGGCTTTATAGTTCATCAACTGAGCTACCAATTAAAATGTTACAGACAAGAATGAATGGACTCATCTTTCAAACAAAAGAGGCAGAATTGCTGTTCTCATACGAAAATAAGTCATGGCATTGCAAGGTGTTACATGGTATGTGAGGTAGACACTTGAGAATCAAGAGCCCTCTCTATCCTCACTCTAAAAACAGAGATGGAAACTAGATGGATTAACTGGATTAGCCTCCCCCCATCGCCACCACCAGTTGTAACCGCTGGACATACCTTTCCGCCTCGCACATCGTAATTACGTCAGTCTGGCTTCAAACAACACGTTTCCAGGTGGAGCTGAAATCCCCTTTGCGAAAGACTCGAATGGACCCTTTTCCCCAATAGGTTTGTGTGCACAATAAAAAATGTGCCAGTGGTCACACGTTGACAAATTCCTACTACTTTCTTGTATTTGTACTGTCAATATGCATACGACTGTGTGCAGAACTGCACCTCTACGACTGTGTGCAGAACTGCACCTCTACGACTGTGTGCAGAACTGCACCTCTACGACTGTGTGCAGAACTGCGCGTATGGATAAGCATCTGTAAATGTGTGCTACTAGCGCTCAATGGACGCTTTGAGGTTTTTAATGCAGGGCTTCACCACACATGCTCCCACTTCTGACTGCAGACACAAGGTGCTGAGGGGGGCAGAAGGGAAAATCATACCTCGAAGGCCAGACAGAAAACGAGAGGTTAGGGGAGTCAGATGGGGGTGGGGAGTAGGGGGTTGTGTTGGTTCTCCAGGGGCCAGAGAAGCCGAAGGCAAAAGAGAGGGGCTCATCCGTCGCATTGACCTAATCTGGCTTTTCGGAAAGCACTTCTTAAAAATACACTCTATCAATATGCAAATATAGATACTTAGATAAAGAGCCGCGGTATAAACTGGGCATCTGTCCTTCTGTCTACATGTGAATATAAACCTGATGTCTTTACAGAAATGTCTTAGCTCTGTGAGCACTACTTGCTGCTCACCTCCCAATGCTCAATCTCCGCCACCGGTGCATGCACCACTTCCCAAACATCACGAATGCAGCACCAACTCTAGATCCTAGTCACTGGATTTCTGAACACCTGTCTTCTTTGTTACCTCTGTATTTAAGACTGGTTGTTTCTATGCTTCCTTGTGAGGTAGTGTTTGTAATCGACTTACTAAGCATGTTTTTCTCTTTAACACAGTTGTGATCATTGTTAAGTGTACCGACTCTGTCTTAGCCTCTGATTTTGTACTTTTGCCTGTTGGATTTCCTGATGCTATTTTACCTGTCTTCGGTTTTGCCAGTTTGGATTGTGGACTTGTGCAATTGTCATTCATACATCTTGTGTACCAAACTCTGCATGCCGACTTCAGATTTTTGCCTACTGGAATTAAGAACTATTTCCGTCATTAACATCCCGTGTCGTGTTCATTACAATCTCCTGATCACAACTACGCCTAACATTTCCTGGTGTCATCTACTAAAAAATTATATACAAGAAAAATTGATAATTTAACATGCCTGCATGTGAACTGTATTCCAACTGGCTCTAGATAGTCGTGCTCATTGAAAGAAAAGCGTGTGAATGCAAATTGGAATTGAGTAATGCCATGAGCCTCAATGGGATTCAGGAAGTGCCTTACAGTCAATGGAAATGAATGAAACTATGGGGACAGTTGGCTCCTGCGTGTCACTGTTTCCTGGTTGACTTAACAATAGCAACTGTCAAATCCCAAGTTTCTCACAATCTAGAGTTACTAAGGGAAGGGAGGACTTTTCTAAAAAAAAAAGTGATTCAAAGATGGCTGACAAAATCCAATATCCTGTCCTGGGCTCCCACTCCCACGGTCAAACCCATTACATGTGGTAGAATCTGGTAGATGCTAATGCTAACCTAGCATTGTCGATTAACCATTCAAGGCCTGGAAGGTGGTGGAGAGTTATCAGTGACTGTTTTAAATTGTTAAGCCGCAGTGTGTATCTGCCCTCCCACATGCATTCACACACACACACAAACATATGCACACACGCACACAAATGTCCCTTAGGCTACATGTGTAAATCAAGTTACTTCATTTCACAACAGCCATTTCAATAACCACTAATTTGGGACACCATCCATCACCCTGTAGGAAGACTGAAACACCACCAGCACACACAGACACACGTGATTTAACATGCACTCCTTTGATTCCAGTTCATCCTCAGACAGTCTTTGTGTTAGTTTCCTCAATTTCCAGTAACAACCTGAGGGTGTAATCCTGGGGAAAGCGATCCCTGATTAAAAGATGGTCAACTCTAGTTGCGGCGGTGTCTGATTTCTTACATCTCTGCCCGTAGCACAGCGGATTCGGCTGTTGTTCTTCCCAAAGCCAGACCCTAAAATATGATTTAGGGGAGTTCTTATTTCTCGCCGGTCAATGGATGTGCCTCTCAGGGGTGTGTTCTATTGATAGGTTGCAGCAGTGCTTCAGGAAGAGCACGTAACCACACCCGTTTTAGGTCAGGTGGTTTGAAAGAATTGATTATGTGATGTAAAGAATGCAATTTTCTTCTCTATTGGACGAAGTTTCTTGGCTGCTTTATATTGATGTTAGACTGTACCTTGTTCCTTAACTGCAGTAATCCAACATTAATGTCAGAATCAGAATCAGCTTTATTCGCCAGGTATGTTACACATACGAGGAATTTGACTCTGGATTATACAGACTCACGATGTGCTTACTCATAAAAGACTTAAACAAAGGACACTAAACAAGAGTCACCGACTGCAATACAGTGCACTTACACACGAACACAAAAAAACTAAGAAATAACAACATAGTAAGACTGGTGAGACAGTAGTGCAATGAGCAGGGTATAAAGGGTGCTGGAAATACATATTTTTGTTATTTTCACAATTACTTGTTGGTCATTGCTTGTGAGTCTGTCTCAATTAAATTACTTTTGTTTCTTCAATCTTCTGCGCATGCGTCCTCCTACCCATGCCAAACCATGACAGCCAGGTAATTGGTAATTTGTTAGTTTATTTTCACATTAGGTAAAACTCTTACAGTGCACAATTCACTGAAAATAATCTATCCACAATCAAAAGTGTGATAAATCAAAAATGTGACATCTACAATCATTGATCAACTTATTGCAACATGATTTTTTGTCTAATTAACTGTAACATATACTATCAAAAAGCATTGCAAGAAATGTCTGTGTCAAGCACATTCCACTTTTTTTTTGGTCAATTCTGTCTTCTGCTCTTGGACATGATATCTTGACCACATCACAATTAAAATAATTTTTCACACTTCAGGAAAAATCTTTTCAGAAATCCAAGTGATGCCATGACATGGCTTATCCATGAGCTGTAGGAGGGTGACATGCTCTTGGGCATGGTGGTCATAGACCTTCCACCTCCATAATGAAAAAGAGATTATGGGGCCAGATCTAGGGTCAGCAATTAAGCATTGGCCCAATGGGTGAGTTTGAATCCCACTGAGGTCACATTCAAATCTATGGCATTAGGATGGTGATTCTGTTCTTTTTGATCTGCACATAGTAGGTTAAACAATGTAAAATATATGCAGTATATTCACCAAATGGTTGAGTGAGGGAACAATGTGATAGTTAAAGGTATTTAAAGCATATGACTTTGTATGAACATAATGCATTTCATTGTGAAATATTTCTAGATTGTTTGCTGTACTCAGTCAAAATTAGTTGTGCTTTGAGTTTTGAAGAAAATAGCTCTTTTGATGACCTGTTGTGTTTTTTGTACTATGAGTGGTGAAATATTACCACATACTGGTGTGAGAAGTACCAAAGCAACAAGAAGAGGAAGAATCAGGATTCAGGATGCATCTTGGAGCAGGAGAGCAGATCTAGAATCAATCATGTTTTTCAGATCCTAACGAATCATACGGAAGGCCGAAAAAAAGAGACTCTGAGGCTCGGCAGATTTAGCCTGCGGCCCCAAAAGGGCGGACACTCATAATCTAAACAAATACATAAAATGTTTTAAAGCGAATGTCTGACAAGTCCTCGCAGCACTAAACGTGGACAACCGCATTTGCCTTTGTCTTATATTACAAGAATGTTCTCTTGCACCACATCTGAAGATTGCTGATACACTGGCGCCCTCTAGTGACAAGACAGCCACTTCTAAAAAGCTTAATCAACAGACCAGCCCCGAAAGAGATGAATGGCAAACTGCCAATCACCCAATTTGCCCTGTTTTGTGCAGTAACATGTTCATTTGCTCTTGGAACACTCACCCACTGGCGACATCATCGGCGCGTGCCGCGTTTTTCGTAAGTACGTCCCCGTCACTCATGTAGCCGGTCACCTCCATGGCAATGCCCTCCAGGTCGATGACATTCCCGCTCTCCCCCAGGTCCATGCTTAGGGCCGCCCCCCGCCCTGCCAGCTGTCTCCGCAGAGGCCCTGGGTACAGGTAGCGGCCCGTCTGCACCCCTCCCCCCGCCACGCGCCCCCCGTAGCCGTTCCCCAGCGACGGGGCATCACCGGCCTGCAGGCGGGGGCTGGACTGGCCCAGTCTCCACGACGACAGGGAGGGACGTGAGGAAGTAAGGCTGAGGATGCTCCTCCCGGTGCCGCTGCTGACCTCGGTGGTGACATTGCTGTCAAAGGTCGTCTCCAAGGCGCTGGGGTAGTGAGGGGTAGAGAAAGAGAGGTGAGGTCAACTTTAAGGCGAGACACTGACTCAGCAGCGTTTGACTGAGCTGGACTAGACAGTTTGTCAGAGCCCTCTAATCCGGTGAAAGGCGTGCAGCACTGAATAAAGACAGACTCAGCAGCCTGTCCTAAGACAAGACCTTGGTCCAGTTGACGCTAAATAAAAGACACAGTATTCTCATGGGGGAGGCCTTTAGTTAGTAAGACATAGTCCACTGGGTTTGGAGAAGGAACCCACAGTTCAAAAACTATTTAGAACAGTGGTTCCCAACCCAGGGGACTTGGACCACTGGGGCCATCTGGCCTATTCACAGTGAGTACTTGAGAAGACTGTGCTTCACACCAATGCTTCCTAATTAAAACCTTTCAAGCAATCAGATCTAAAGCATCCAACAGACAACTCTCCAAACAGTGTGTCATCCCGAAGGATGGGATACATTGACATTATCAGACTCTATATAGCCACCAGGTGGTAGTCATGTCCTACCATATCAGCTCCTCAGCTAAAAAATGTGTTCCCTGTCCTAGTGGAGCGCCGATTAACACTACTGCCGCTGACTTGATAGACAAGTGAAAAGATGTGAGAATCACGGAAACCCCTACTCTTTTACTGCCCAAGGGGTTATGATCTAGCCTATATTACCCCTTAAATCATGCGCGGATGCGTACTTTAAAAATACACTAGAAATAGTCAGAATATAAACAGTTTTATTTTAGGCTCACTATAACGTAGCTACTGAAGGTTGTAGCCAACAAAGTTTTTGTCTATCCTGACCCAAAAAGAATGCACGGATGCGTATTTCAAAAATCCACTAGAAATAGTCGCAAAATAACCATTAACAGTTTTATTTTAGGCTTACTATAACGTATCTACTGAAGGTTGTATTTGTTTGTCAGTCCTGAACAAATCCCAATGTATAATGTTTAGAATGTGGGACCTGTTGCTTGCAGGTCTACGTCTCTAACCACTATGCTGTTTAACAAGGGTTAGCCAGTCAGTCAGTAAGAGACTTTCACTCTTCTTGGCCGGCTCCGCTTATGCGGTCCGGCAATAACACTGTCTTAAAAAAAGCATGTTTATAGTTTATTCAATGTCACCTCCCAATCTTCCAGCTTATGGGGTTTTGCTAAGAATAGGCATCTTGACCAATAACGGTGCTGTATCTGTCGTGTTTTAATGGTAGACACTCAGCAACATGACACTGCCACAAGCAGAAGAGCAGATGTTGCAAATGAGTGAGATGCAAGATTTCTCTCTTATACAGTCACACACAGTATCTGTCCGTGTGGTAGCCAAACGGGCCAAAGTTGTCCAACGCACTTAGACATTGCGGAAATTAGCCCAATACGTTGTTTCATGTATTCCCTGTTGAAAATGATTTTTTTTATTTCAGTTATGTGTGTGTTTTAGAAGAGTTCACTGCAGGGGCATTCTTACCTGTGTGTGACTTGTGTCCCCCGTAGGCTGGACATGGTCTCTTCCAGGTTCTGACGCAGGTCTGCAATGTTTTTAACAGTCCGCAACCGCCGAGTCTCAGGATCTTCTAGGTTTTTATACAGAACAAACATAGCTGAGTACATAGGTACAACAACAAAATCAACTGAGATTCCAGGAGCCAAAAAAGCTAATTCGCTAAAATCACATGAAATCAGACTCGTTTTGCAAAACGAACACAAGAAATGCCTGACAACATTTTATCTTTTGCTCCAGACACGAAAAAATCTATCGCCAGTGTCTTAAAGCGCTCCTTAATAATGGACAGGACAAACAAGTCAATGGCCCACCAGAAAGGTCCTCGATGGATGGCTGGCTGGTTTTGAAGGGGACGTTGTCTCCGCACCTTCCTCCTCCTGACCCAGCCTCTGTCGCCATGATGCCGTCCACATCTGTTTGGGACCTAAATGATGAAAGATCCAAGGTCACAAGGAAAATCCGAACAGTCAATGTCAAAACCAAAAGCAACGCCAATGTGTGTTTTCATCATGCCAAGATTGTGCAAAGCTGTCATCAAGGGTGGCTTCACAGAATATAAAATATAAATGTATTTTGATTTGTTTAACACATTTATTTATTTCATAATTCTGATGTCTTCACTATTATTCTACAATGTGGAAAATAGTCAAAGAAGAGATATACCCTTGAATGACAATAAGTACAAACTTAAGTCGGGTAAGACACACCCTTCTTAGTCGGGTAAGACACACCCTTCTTAGTCGGGTAAGACACACCCTTCTTAGTCGGCTAAGACACACCCTTTTTGGTCGGCTAAGACACACCCTTTTTGGTCGACTAAGACACACCCTTTTTGGTCGACTAAGACACACCCTTTTTGGTCGACTAAGACACACCAATTTTGGTCAGCAAAACACACCCTTCTTGGTCGGGTAAGACCCATTTTTGTTCAGTCGAATATGCCGAGGGGGTGTTCTGCTTACCTGTACATGAAGGGCGCTACGGTGGCTGTGTTGGGGTGGCTGTGATGCTGCTGAGGCTGAGGTAGCTGGACACTGACTGTGTTGCAGGCCGTGCTCTGAGTGGCGCCACCGCTCCCTCCACCTGCCACTTGGCCGGCGCTGTGTCCCTGCTGGGAGGCCTTTCCTTCTGTCGAGGTGAGGCTGGAGGTAGAGCTGGAGTGTCTGCTGTCCCTGTCCCTATCCTGGGGTCCACGATGAAGGACCAAGCCTCCGCCTAACCGCATGCTGCGGGGACGCTCCCCACCCTCCTTCCCTGCCGCGGAGGGGGCCTTTCCCCCCTGACCCGAGGGTTTAGCTCCTGGCTTTGGAATGCCGCTGAGCGCCGGCGCCAGACTCTCCTTTTTTGCCGCTTTGTTGCCTTTGGGAATGAAACTGGCAATTTTCGAGGTCCTCTTATTCGAAGTGGGTTCAGTTTCCACTGTGGCAATGGCCGCTGTGTCCTCCTTGGGCTCCTCCCCCCTGAGTTCAGTGGTGGAGGTGCGTTTCCCTGCTTCTTTCCCCCTCTCCTTCTCCGGTCCTTTTGTTGAACTTTTTTTGGTCGTCAGGGCTCGGCTGAACGTGCGCTGGGCGATTCCCCTCAGAGCGATTTTGGGGCTGCTGGTTGTGGTAGCAACGGGCGCTGTCCCGTTACCGGTCCCGTTCATGCCTGGCCGGGCGTTCCCCTCCGCCTCCTCCAGAGGGTCAGTGTTGGACGCCACCTCGGCCCTCTCCGCTGCCCCAGTACCGAGCTGCCGGCCTGGGGTGCCACTTTCAGCCTGGGCCCCCTGAAGGCTGGAGGACTTGGATCCACCTTTGCTGTTGAACAGCTTGAGCTTCTCCAGCATGGACTTCTGCTGGACGACTTTAGGCGGGGCCTCTGCGGACGAGGCCTTTGGCGTGTCCTTCTCCTGCTTGACGGAGAGCATGGCTGAGGGGTTGGAGGAGGACTGCTTGGACCCCAGAGACTTACTTCGCCAGGGTTTGTTGCTGGAGTTAGGCTGGGGGATGGCCGAAGAGGATGATGAAGATGGAGGGACAGGAAAGGAGGTAGATGCGCTGACGGTCGCCGGGGGCGATGGAGCATTCTCAGTCATCACCGGAGTCTTTGAGGTGCCGCCCTCTGAGGGTTCTGTGACAAAGGCAAGAAGGATGACAGAAAGAAGAGGTGGGAGGTTTGGATTAAAAGGACAGAAAACCAGGAGGGGCTGAGCAGGGTATGAGAGCGATTAGACAGAATGGAGATGGAGAGAGATGGCAAGATAGAGCAATTTTCACAGACCCCACACTAAGTCTCTATATAAGGCCCTGTGCTGCAAAAAGCACCGTTAAGTCTAAACCATGTCCATTACTTAATGCTTGCCCTGACACATGGCTAGGACCCCCCAACCTCGACACTAACACTGAGAGTGCCCTTCGTAAATTGTTTATAAAAACAATGAGAAGGCGCTTTAAAGTCTGGCCAAGGAATGTACGTGTGGCTATGACACTGTCCCAGACACCCTTGGGAGGCTTGGACATATAAGGGCTGATTCTGGTCATTGTCTTCCAGGAGTCACAGACAAACACAAAGACTCTAAGCCTGTGTCATGAATGTCTGTGGAAGGCTCCAACACAACGAGTAAAACAGTAATCACACATGAAAACATTTTCTCTGAACAATAAGTATGAGATTGTTACACAGTGAAACCCAATAAACACCTATTCATTAATTTTATAAACAATGCTTGACTTACCAACAGTCACCATGAAATTCAAACCCCAGATAGAAGAGGACTAATTGAGCAAACCCTCGTCAGTAGAAAATGTACTTCCTCAAAACTAACACACAGTCGAAAACTGAACCAGCTATTGTTGTGTGCCAGAAGATACTCCAAGCACCTACTAAATGCAAGTATAACTTTGAATATTCAAAGTCAAACTGCCAGTGTGCCAGAGCATGAGAGCTTGCCACAGGCTAGGGAGGTCAGGGTGTAGGCAATCATAACAAACACCATCCTGAATTTCTGGACACACTGGCTGTCCAGCTGTGCAAGCGTGAAAATGCACTCGTGGCCACTCCCACGCCCAACCGTTTAGGTAAAACGTTTATTTCCGTGGTTGGTCTCATGCATGTGCTGTGAGCCGGCAACTGCAGCAAACGACTTCAAACCCTTGTTCTACCTTATTTGACATCAGCGTGACGGTAAACACTTGATATCATCACAGAAACCCCTTCAGCTACTCTGTTAACCGGCGCTAATTTAGTATTCACACGTTTGGGACTCATTAAGGAAGAATTTACATGGAAAATTAAACACGCAACCCCTTTTTTTACATCCCATTTTCCCCACGTTTGTTCCATGTTTTTTAAGAGCCTTTCATGCCCAAATGGGAATGAGGGACACACTAACCAGTCCTCTTTTCTCCACAGTTCAGTATTTCGCGAGTGCACATTTAAACAATGCGCCCATTAGGAAGTGATTAGGACCCAATTAGCTGTGCTAGCAGTTACCGGGCGGAAAGTGGGTCAGGTTGCTAATAGCCGACTTCCTATTGGAGGGCCTGAATGTGAGGGGACCAGCAGTAATTGCGGTGGAGGTAGAGAAAACAGTGAAAAAGAGGTAGAGAAAGAAAAAAGTAGGTGGAGAGAAATAAAGTAGTAGAGACATTGCGTGTACAACGGTGACTATACATTTTATATCCACCTCTATATGTTTGTTGTTAATAATTAATTGTCTTATTGCTTTAGATATAAATATAAACACATTTCCCATGACAGTAAAGAGTAACAATCTAAATTGAGAGAGACAGAGAGAAACAACGGTAGAAAGAGACACAGAAAGTAGAGAGAAACAGAAAAAGAGAAACAGTGGTAGAGTATGGTAGGGGTACAGAGAGACAGAGAATGGGATGTGGAAAACAGGATGGTTTGGAAGCATTCACCATGCCAACAGAACGGCCTGTACCCCAAAAGGAAAATAGGGGGCGAGACCTGCTGGGGCTTTTAGTCAGAAGGGAGCATTGTTTTGGCTTGGGAACTGGACATAGGGAGACAGAACATTGGCCAGGCATGACCCAGAACACAACGACCACCTAAGATGTCCCGGTTTCAATGAGAGGAGATGCACATTTGACATGCAGCCTCAGTGAACCTAATGGCCTTTGGGAATCACTACGGTTCTATTAAACTAAATCTGCTTTTTATTGCACACACAACTTCTTTTTCTTTCCTTTGCTTTCTCATTCCTTCCATCTTGAATTTTCTATTTCTCTTATCTGCCTAATGTACAGATGAATACTAGCAGCAAACATGACACTCAGTGAAGTTTAGTTTAGTCCTATTGCAATTTATTTATATTATCAAACTCATAAGAGGCTGTCAGTGACAAAGTTGACCTTGAGACAAATATAGAATTACACACAAATACACATACACACACACGATAGCCCAAGTGTATTGTAGTAGTTTACGTGACACATGTTTTAGTGTTTAACTCTTTAACTGCACAATTAGAGCATCATTAAGGCAAATAATAAAGAGTCTGAAAGAAACCCTCAGGACCTGACCAATGACCACCAGTTAACTTCCTGTCATAACCCAACTCTCTAATTTAGGCAAGAATGCATGTGCACACGCGCACAAACGCACACACGCACACTCTCTCTGAAGTCCCCACAGGCTCATCTAGTATAATAAAGCTGTATTGAACAACAGACTAAACCAGAATATTATCTAACTTATATTCCTTCTCTCTTTCTCCATTTGTCTCTATCCTTAAAAAAAAAACATGTCATCCATTCAATTTAAACAACTGAAAGGTTTATTAGCATAAAAGAACAAGTTACGATCTAAAGATCGTATCTGTCCATCCTACCCAGATAACATCACAGTCATCTCGGATGTCCGCTCGGCACAGTAGACACCAAACCCTTTTCACGGATCATCATGACCTTCCGCTCAACCATCAACACGTGCCAGCATACAATGCCAAAATCCCAGCATTCAAAATGCGTGTGCGCATGTGTGTTAGGAGACCCTCATACCTCAATAGTCCCAAGAGACTGTAATCCAGACCACCAATAACTCAATCACTCTCCCATTTTAAACTAAAGACCTGGATGAATTATATGCTTGTAAACACTTTTCAGAGACAGACACAAAGCTGAAACATTAGGTCATAATTGAGTTTATTGAAGGGGTCATCCTTATAGACATTGTATATTGCCCAATGACACAGCCTAAACATACCTTTAGGAATGAGTCCAGGATCAGAGTAGCATTGCTATGAGTCCAGGATCATAGCAATGCACAGGAACTCATAACTGAAATTTCACAGTAACTAATATACAGAATGTAGAATACACATATGGCTCGAACTACCCAGAGGATATATATAAATAATAACGTTTCCTTTGCCTCCATCTTCCATTGAATACTTCAATAACCGCAGATGCAAATTACACTGGTCCATTCAGGACTACCGTAGGTTTTCTGTTTAAACTGCTTACTCATCATACCTCTAATCACACACACTGCGTGGCCGTCTGAGAGTGGGACAACCACATTAAATCACTCAGAGGGGGTAGAGCTCGTTAGCGAGCTGTTTGTTCAGCACTGTTCACACACAGACACCGCCTCTCTCTCTCGCTCTATCTCGCGCTCTGAATGCATAGCTGCTGTCGCCTTGTGTTAATGTAAAGCACAGCCAACTGTATGCTTATTTCTCTGGACTGTAGACATCTGAATGCACCCAGTGACACATTTTATATTCTACTGTCAGGGCCATTAACACGGAACGCCTCAGGCCAAATAACAGACCCGGCTGCTTTTTAGAATTACCATGTAGCACCTGGCTCTTTGTAGGTCTGTTGGTAAAGCATGGCACCTGCAACACCAGGACTGTAGGTACAATTCCCTGTCCATGCATGGAATATATGCACACGACTTTAAGTTGCTTGGGATAAACAGCAGGAAACCAATCAATATACTCACTCAGGGAGATGTTGCAAAATTGGTACAGTAAAGTTCACTAGCTGTAAAAAATCATAAAACTTAAAATTACATACAAGAGACCAAATCGAACCATATAACCCTGAATCTGGCCACATGAAGGAATATAACAATAGTCTGAGCTGAATCTTAATTTTTAGAGAAATCTCACACTGGATGTAAAGAAAGTTGGAATTACAAGGTTCAGCCCTTTCAAAACATATTTATAGACATGGCATTCTTGTGCAATATCATTCATTAAAGTACTTGAAACACTCAAAATGTCATTGAAAAGAAACCTGAAATAAAACATTCTCACACTATTGGCAGTTCAGAAGTTTATCTGAACTGACAATAATGTTGTCCCACGCCATGCGGCATGGTTCAGCAGATAAACAGGAGCTGTGTCTAGCCCAGCACAACTTCAGTTTCAGCAACTTAGTCAGGGTGGAGTATAACAATGGAAAGACCCATGACCAACCTCATGAGAGCTGCAGAGGAATCCCTGTCCCAGCTGAGTCGACACCAGGGGTGCCCAGGAGGAGATGCTGAGTCCCGAACTCTGACAGAAGGTCTACAGAGTGCAGTTTGAGTGGAACAGTTGTGCAGGAAAGTGTGGGCAGGGGGAGGGATTTGGCAGCCACTCAGTAAGGGAAGGCAGAGGGCCGGGGGATATTTCAAACCCTCCTCCCGCTCCTACCTGTCTGTCCCTATACCCACTGCCTTTCTCCCTCTCCCTCTCCCTCTCCTTAGTCTTACTCCAGCTCCCTCCCTATTCCCCCGTCCATCTCCCCACAGCCTCCAAACCTCACTCCTGCCCTCTATAATAGAACCTCATAAGCAAACTCCCTCTCTTTTTTCCCCTCACTCTTTCTATCACTCATCCCTCCCTTCTTATCACTCTCTTCCTCTGCAAAACGGTGTAATGAGTTTAGACTGTGGAGGACAAACACAGTGGGTCCCCACACAACGCAGTAGACCCACACAGAGAGCAGAGCAGCTATATTTAACTGCTCCCTAAACACAGAGCCAAAAAAGATTCACCCAGGCTAAACACAGGACTGCATTACCTCTGCATGGTAAACAGTGTCAGTCTATCGGAGTAGAGCGCTGGTAGACAGACTCCAGTTACACAGAAAAACACCACATATTTAAAAAAAAAAAATCTATAGCCCCCAGGCTATAGGAAATGTACAATGTGCTTTCAAAACAACATGGCTTCCACGTGGTTGAACAAATACAAATTGAAAATATTTTCTTGTCTGGTCATGTACCAACAGAAAATGTTGGTGACAAAGTAAGTCAGTCTTCCCTACCCTATGTTCATGACAGACACTGTTTACAGTTAACTGATCATCCTGTCTATTCTCTCAGTTCCTAGCTATGTGAAATAGTAATCATGAAACACACAAAAACTTCAAACCTTGTTAATACTCCAGACACCATTCTGTTGATCCGTTGATTATTTTATCAAGAGGCTGCTGCTTGACTAAAAATATTTCAGTCACAAAGCCACGTGACACCTTTCTGATCCACCTGTGCAAGTCCATTGCTAACTGCATGGGGATGGCGATTGTAAAACGGACTCCCTGCCTCCTAAACACAGCACACTTCCCCTTCCCCATGAATGCAGTTCACTCCCCGGTTCCCAAGCACCCGAATTCTAACTAACACCCTTTCACCCACCTGTTTATTTAGTTGTTCTCGGTTTGTTGCACTCTTTTCTTTGTGAGGTACGGATTTCTATTGAATTAAAGCATACTAAACCTTTTTGTAGAGTGCTCTCTAGTTATTAGATTTTCCAGTGTATCAACCAGTTTTCTACCCGTTTAGTCCGGGCCCAGATTTAGTACTTTCACCTTTCTGATCTTCTGTGCATCGACCATTGTCTGCCTGCCTGACTTCTGTTTCTGCCTTTTGGATTCTAAATTGAACTTATGCTCTGCATAATGAACCACTCCATCTGGTTCTATGATGCATTCTTACAGTGATCACTCATCCCCTTTAATTAATCAGCGTTATTTTTTGCACATGTCACGTGAGTACAATTGAATCCACACAATTCTGTTTCTGTAGCACACAGTTCCCGAAAAGTCTGTCAGTTGTGCAAATTAAACAATGATTTCATTTTGTACTAGTATTTCACTTCTCAAATTGTTACAACATGGTAGTTGTTGTAGCTTTTTGGCATTCAGCTATATCAGCTCAAGAACACGTTTTTACATTTCTGGTTCTCTTATCAATACTCCTCTTTAGTTGTACCCCTTATTAAAGGGGAGAAACAACGAATATCCAAAATACCACATTCTGTTCATATGATCAACGTCCATTATAGTTTTTAAAGTTGACCTTTTATAAAATACCTTCCATAAAAGGCTATTTTTTTTATTTCAATTAGAAAAATAGTAAGAGTCCACTCTCAGGCTACTCTCAGGCTACCGAAACAAATCTTTGTTGGGGACAGCCCAATTTGTTAATGCTCCTAGACGAGGTACATTCAATTAGAAGAAAATACTATGGATATGCCACTAAATGGATGTTACACTTGACCATGTACATAGATAGAGGTCCTGTCTCTAGGAGTGTTCCTGCATGGGAGTGAAGCACAGACATACCTTTGTGCAGGTGAGCAGCTGGTTTGGTTTTGTCTGTCAGGGCCTGACTGCGGCGGTTGCCGGCGGCGCCGACTGACCCGCGAGCTGAGATATCACTGCCAGCAGTGGACACCCTTGAACTGGGGCCGGGTAGTCTGAGAGAGAGAACATACTTCCGTTTGACTCTACAAAGAACATGGAAATATACTGCATATACTTTCTTTTATTCAATAGAGACGTGGCCAGAAAAGAACAAACACAGGACAAAACAACGTTGTCAGCTAATGGTACAAGTGCATTGAAACAGTTTCAAAGAGCATAACTGAAAACAGCTGCAATTTATGTACAGATAAATTACAATTTATCAATATTAGTTTCAGGTGGTGCTTCAGTGAGTCCCAAGAATTCAAGGTTAAACATTTATTAAAAATCCAGTATTTCTTCTGTGTGGTCAAATTTCGGATTCTGTCTGTCTTTAAACCAAGTCTAAGAATTGCTTATTCAACAACACCAGTGGCAAGATAAGTATGTGGCTGTCATTATTGGTCTGATCATCAGATTTTGACTGTTAATTTAATACCTGTGTAGAACATCACAATCTTAATTTCCTTCTTGCCACTCAGATTAAGTGACTGTGTTTTAATGTAATTCCCCTGTTAACATAAAGGTAAATTCATTTCAATTCAGCAAGCAATGACATACACCAAACATATTCAATAAGCAATTCAGTAACCTTATAGTGTTTAATAAATGTATTAATCAATTTCACCTAAATTGCATATGTGAATTTATCAAATTCACATAATATTCAATTCAAAATATTGAAATAATATATAGTGTCAAAATGTAAATTAGAACTTCTTCTAACCACATATTTTTTTTTAGGGAATTCAATTACATTTTAAAACAATCCCCAAAGATCCCCAATAATGCATGCCAATCCCACCCCAACAACCCCCACAAAGTATCAGATGTTAATGGTTGAAAAGTAGCATTCATCTTTATCTTGATAAATAAGGTTTCAAGAGGGTTTTTGAAAATGTTAACTAAACCTAGCCACCCTGCGCTGCTTTCAGACTTGTGCTATGTGCTGCCATCATAACCAATAAACAAAAATGGATGCTAGTAATGGCAATCTTAACCAAATTCAACCACAGGTTTCAAACTACTAAATTGTTTAAGGGATTTTAAGTCAATCACCACGTCTGATTCTGGCTAAGCATGCTTTTCACATGCTTAAGACAAGACTGAAGGCTGAAAGGACCCAAAACAAACAAGAAATGAAATGGTTGCATTGCAGCTAAAAGAGGAAAACAGTTCTGTTTTAACTGGTGTCTTGCATTTCTCGTACACCTCTGGGATGGCAACTTGAAAAACATTGTTGCGTGATGGCATTACATACCGCTTGTCAAGCAAACGGATCATGTTTTTAAAACCCTCTTTGGTAACCGTGTTTATTGGTCCCATGTCTTTGGCGACGTGAAATGTTATTGAATCTGTGATTTTTCTCGGCCGTGTGGAACCTTTCTTGTATGATGTTTTGCTTTGGACATTGAGATGCTTTGCACTTGTCATACAAAGATTTGTGGTGCCGCCTTAAATTATCAAACAAATTGGTTGTGTTGTGCAACAATTGCAAGGCACTCTCGACAAAGTACCAATTTTTGGTCAACATCCTGTCTGTAGCTGAAATATTTCCATCAATGCAGATGATGCATTTCTTTTAGCAACCAAATTCTCAATGATGGCGTTTTTTTTGTCTGTTCCTCGCTCATCATTTCAACACACGCAAGCAGAACCTGCATGTCAACCACGTGCAGCAACAAACTCCGTGTTAAAAATAATAATAAATTATCTGTGTATCTAATAACCCATAAAACAGAGTAAATTTCATTAACAGACACATAAAATGCTAGTTTTCCATTTGAAAAAATATATATTGTAGACTGATATATGTTTACCTTAATAAATCTCATGTTCTGCGATGTAACTATTGCAGATGCGTACATTGCAATGTTTATGCTGAAACGATATATTGTGCAGCCCTAGAATGTATGAACCGCACGTTTGAGAATGGCTCAATGACATTAAGGTCAGGAGACTGCGATGGCCACTCCAGAACCTTCACCTTTATCTGCTGTAATCACTGGAGGGTCAGCTTGGCCTTATGGTTGTGACCATAAAGCTCTATTTTGGTCTCGTCACTCCAAATCACAGGAGCTGTGAGGAGTGTCAAGGTGTAGTGGGGCATATTGTAGTCAGGCTTTTTTGTGGCATTAGCACAGTAAAGGCTTTTTTCTGGCAACTCAACCAAGCAACTAATTTTTGTATCATCATATTATGCTCCTTGAAACAACCACACTGTCTTTTTCCAGAGCAGCCAATTTCTCTTGAGGTTACGTGTGGGTTTTTCTTTGTATCCTGAATAATTCTTCTGGCAGTTCTGGCTGAAATTTTTCTTGGTCTACCTGACCTAGGCTTGGTACCTGACCTAGATCCTTGAATTTTCCACTTCTTAATAAGTGATTGAACAGTACTGACTGGCATTTGCAAGGCTTTGGATATCTTATATATTTATATCCTTTTCCATTTGTGTATAGTTCTATTACCTTGTTACGCAGGTCTTTAGACAGTTTTTTTCTTTCCCCCATTGCTCAGTATCTAGCCTGCTCAGTGCACCCAGTTGAGAACTAACAAAGTCATTGACTATTTATACTCAGACACTAATTGCAATTTATAAAGCCACTGGTGTGGGAAATTCACCTTTAATTGCCATTTTCACCTGTCTGATTCACCTTATGTGTCTGTAACAAGGCCAAATATTCAAGGGTATGTTTGGGTGATTTCGGTTATCAATATAATTTAAAAAGAAGCCAAAAAACTAAGCGATGATAAATGGCTTCATATAATCACTATCCTTAAATATAAGACAGTTTTTTGCATGATCAGCCATATTTTCAAAATCAATGCCAGAATTTCACAATTTCTGCCAGGGTATGCAAACTTATGAGCACAACTGTATGTCAACAAATTAATTGTTCAGTTATTGTTATTATAAATGTTCATACTTAACCAATTTCTGTAGGAATAGACAGGTCAGAATCTTTTATTATTGGGGGAGGTGGTTCAGCTCATTTGACTGTTCATCCTCTTACTAACAAGCTAATTCATATATTGATATAACTGTGTGAAGCAACACTGAAAAGTGGACTGACAATAAGGCCCTGTTAATATTACTTTTTTCAGTGAACACACTGAAAATGTTGGAGTATAAATAAACGTTCTATTTTTAAAGTCTAAGAACTTAAGTCCCAACCTTCTGCAGTTGCAGTTCACTGATTAAAATGATCCTATGCTTTGTCATTCATTTAGGGGCGACATTAAATTGTAATCATGAAACACCACAATGATCAAACTTTGTTAAACTCTGCTCCTGGACAATATTCATTCAGTGACGAGAAATAAGAATATAAAATATAATGATAAAGAAATAAAAAATAAACATTGCAATCTGAAACTGCATTTCCCCAGGCTGCGATGACCTTCAGTTACTCATGCTGGCCTGAGGGTGGGGCTATTGCATCGATTTTGGAGCTCACTAGGACACAAAGCAAGGTGCAATGCAAAAACCCTTTCATTGCTGGGTAGCATGCATAATCTTCCTCTACAACATACAGCAATCAATTACTGTAAAACTGTGACATGCTAGTAAAACAAAGCACAGGGTCTGTATACAGAAAAGGTCTGAGCACTAATCAAGGATAGTGTCCTTTGTTAATATGATACAAAAATTATCCTGAATCAGTGCTCCTAGTCTGTAATTATTCAAGAAAGTGGACTAACAATCCCATGCACTGTGTGAAGCACATTGCTGTTTAAACATTATCTAACTGCCGTGCCAAAAAAAGGAAACACTTGGGTGAATGAAGAAGTTCAATGTGAATCCTTTATTTGGAATGTAATATTACAACCAACCGTACAACAGATGGATAGTTGTACCAGCCCGTCTGTACTTTTCCTCACCGTTAATTATTAATGGCATATTCACAGTGAGGCACACTCTCGCTCACACACGCACTCCAAGAGGTTATCTAAAGGTCCCTCACACCCCGCTGAGTGGACATGCCAAATGACGCGTGATTTTAGACAGGGTTTTTCAAAGTGGAGTCCCTGTCTCATCATGCAGAGTAGGACAGAAGCGCTTGAGGTAGAAGTTGCCATAGATATAGAACTGCTGTGTATCTATGGAAGTTGCCTTTACAAGAGATCTAGAATCAGATCACCAAACCCTCTATGCTAATCATAACCATTCCAGGGGTCAAACATTTGTGTGTGTTGCTACGGGCAACTTCTGCCTAAACTGGGAAATACTGAGGAAAGATGGAGAATAAGTAGAAGAAAGAGGGAGACATGACCAGGAAGTGTAAGAGAAAGAGGGAGAGAGAGAGAGAGCTGACCTAGAGGACTTTTTCTGACCAAGGGAAAACTTGAGCAGTTTACTCTGAGGCCCATCCCTAGAGGAGAGAAACGAGAAAGATGCAGCACAGAGATGGAGGACAGGACAGACAGAGAAAAAAATATGAATTGAGAAGAAGAATGTCGAATTTTACATTTGAGAGCTAAAACAAATTGGAAATGGAACAGGAAAAATTAAACAACAAGTAATGGAACATTGGTTTCATTGGCAAGAAAGAAACCGAAAAACTACATTTTCCCAGAATGCATTGCAGAACCAACAGGCTTACCTGGACTGCATCTCGACCTGTGCTGTTTTCTGGGCTGCTTGTGCTGTGTGGGCTGGAGTCTCATGCGTAGGTGGGGACGGGGGGCTACCGAGCTGGGCAGGGGCGCTGTTCTGCTGGCTCAGAGCTGGGTGAGGGACCTGGGTCTGGGGGTACTGGCGCTGGGCCTGCTGCTGCTGCTTGTAGCGAGACAGGCTGAAGAAGAGCCCCAGAATGGCCTTCAAATTCCCATTGCGGATCTCTATGAAAGAGAGTGGTCGGGGGAGAGGAACGGGAAAGGAGGGAAGTGAGGGAGTGGAGCAGGGAAAGAGGGAGGGTTGGAGAGAGGCAGACAGGCAGACCGACAGACGAAGGGAGAGATGGTGGAAATCAGAATGTGATCTCAGGCAATGTACACTCTAAAATAAGGATGAAAAATTACAATTAAAAACCATTTGAACAGACCAAGAGAAACAAGAGTAATGAGAAAATGTTTTACCTCACAACAGAATAGCCATGTCAGATATTGTAGTTTCATTGTGTGTGTGTGTGTGTGTGTGTGTAAGTGTAAATGTTTACCTTCGGCAGATAGGCCTTGTATGTTGACTCCTTTGGCTGCCAGGAAACTGAGGCAGGCATCGATGTTCTCCAGCTGGAGGGTGAGAGAGAGACAGAGAAAGAGAGAGACAGAAAAACATAAGGGAACAGCTTTAGATCAGGCATTGGCATTGAACTACATTCATTAAACAGTCATAAGTCATATTAGAAAACAGCAAACACAAAGCCAGTCTTGGTTGACATTGTTGACATCAACTTACTTCACAGAGTCCAGACATGAGTGTTTTGATCGTCTAATGGCAGAGTCAAAGTAGTATTCAAATCAGCCAGTCGTACGTGCATCACTGCTGAAGGACCTCAGAGGAATTTCACTCAGACCAGCTGTTACTAGGATACCAGCCATGGAAACTATACCAACTCAGCTGTGCTGAGCTGTCAATCAATTAAAGATATGATCGGTCAAGTAAGTTTGCATATGGTCATGTGATCCACGTGCCAGGGCAGGTGAACCGAATGAAACAGTCATCAAATGACATCATCGGTGAAAACAAGGGCTGACCAAAATGTACCAACAGTTGGGTTCATGTTAACAAACAAACAGGAAATTAGTAACAAAGGTTACTGAAAAACTATGCATCTTATTCCAGTTTAATTGGGTTTTAACAAATTCCAGTGTCAGTTCTAATTTAGGAAAAACATAATACTTCATCCAAACAAATCAGCACTCCCCCACCTCCACAAAAAAACTAAAACCATTAATCTGAAGATCTTCCTCATAGTGATCAGAAGCAGACAGTTGGTGAGTGAGACATAACAGCGGTGTGACCCCTCTTGTCATCTTTGTGACCCAATGACCCCAGAACAGCTGTAACAGGACGACACATGCCGGGAGGTCAGGGCTGAAAACCTGATGGAATGCAGACCAGGCCCTGCTTGCTTCAAAGTTAAAATACATGCACACACTAAAACACCCCTTCAATCTTAAATATCTTGGACACAAATGCCACCACTGCCGGCCTTCTGACCCTAAAATACTAAAATAGACCCAGCTTGATTGAACCACCCCTTTTTAATGCCACCATCTTCCATGTGAAATATCCATTTTAGTGTTTCTCATCACAGATCTTGTTCTGGAGGCAGCTCTGCCCTGAAGACGTAAGTGATGTGATTGGTTGAATATGTTTAAGTGGTATGTCCAAACTCTGTATTCAACGTCTTGCAATGTAAAAGGCCAAGGTAAGGGTTATGGTAAAGGTTTAGGATTAGGACTGACACAAGCACTTACGTTTCAAATGTACTATCAAAGCACAAGGGCAATGTTTTATGTAAGTTCCACCCTCACGATAGAGGCAAACAGTACACACCCACATTACTAAAATACTGCCATGACCCAAATAGCACCCATACTCCCATTTGGAACACACTTGCCCATGGCAGCAAGGGGGTTAAAAATAACAAGGCTTCTGGCTGAGTGAAAACACCTGCTAATAGAAAGAGTGCGATGGAGAGCAATATGTACAGTGGATATACAAAGTCTACCCACCCCTGTTAAAATACCGGGTGTTTGTGATGTAAAAAAAATTAGACAAAGATAAATCATGTCAGAACTTTTAACACCTTTAATATGACCTATAATGTGAACAATTCAATAGAAAAACTAACTGAAATCTTTGAGGGGGAAACAATTTTCTTTTAAACAAAAGCACTCCAAATATGTCAGTTTACAAGGACATCTCCTGCACACAGCTCTCTTCATAAGTTCAATTGGATTCAGTTCTGGGCTCTGGCTGGGCCATTCCAAAATGTTAATCTTCTTCTGGTGAAGCCATGCTTATGTGTTTTTGGATGTGTGTTTTGGGTCATTTTCGTGCTGAAAGTTGAATTTCCTCTTCATCTTCAGCTTTCTTATGGACTCCTGAAGGTTTTGTGCCAAAATTGCCGGGTATTTGGAACTGTTCATAATTCACTCTACCCCTAAGGCCGCGGTTCCAACTGAAGAAAAACAGCCCCAAAGCATGATGCTGCCACCACCATGCTTCACTGTGGGTATGTTGTTCTTAGGGAGATGTGCAGTGTTGTTTTTGAACCAAACATACCTTTTGGAATCATGACCAAAAAGTTCAACCTTGGTTTCGTCAGACCATAACACATTTTCCCACGTGCTTTTGAGAGACTTGTTGTTTGTTTTTGCAAACTTCAGCCAGGATTGGATGTTTTTGTTTGTAAGAAAAGTCTTCCGTATTGCCATCCTACCCCATAGCCCAGAAGAATACGGGAGATTGCTGTCACATGTCGCACACAACCAGTACTTGCCAGAAATTCCTGCAGCTCCCTTTACACAAGAACCACCAGGCTCCTATAACCTCCAGAGCCAAACGCCGTTTTGCGTCATTAGCATACGAATCATTCCTATTAGAATGGGTATTCTCCACCACCATCCAGCCAGAACATCAGTTCATCTACTAGGTTGTCATCAAACTATATAGAAGTCAAAAAAAATATTAATTACCAAATGTGTCTGTTTTAAATGGTTAATTAATTTGAAAAATACAAAAATGTGCTTGTATTGACGGTCTCGTCATACAAAGATTTTTATAAATAAAAAATACATAGAAAAAGACAAGGTCTGAAATGATTTCAATGCCAATGCATTGCTCTAGTCTTATAGATTACTGGCATATAATATTTTGCTGTAGGCAACATCAATATGTTATTGAAAAACCAAGAGCAGCTATTAGAAAAAGACGAAGTCTGAAATGAATAGGCTGTGAGCAGCACGTCTTTGCAAGTCTAGAATATTAATCTTCAGTAAAATAAGCAGAGAACTTTCTTTGCCCCTTAAAACAATGTAGATGAGACCACTGCATCTTTTTCTTTCCTTTCCAAAATTGTCAAAAGGGAAGGTTTTGAGTGAGGAACAGAAGGGTTGAAATTAAGAGACCACTGCAAATTGAACACTTCTGTTCCTTACTCAAAACTTTCCATTTCAACTTTTTTGGAAAGGAAAGAAAAAGGTAATTTTATTACCTTTTAATTTTAATTTTATCCAGAGCTGTATTTAGAGGGAGAGGGAAAGAAAGAGAAAGAACAAGAGCTCAAATTATGCTTCCAAAGCCGCCTACCATCAAGCAGCGCAGTTTATTTCTGTAATAAACTTGAGAGTTCACACTGAATGTTTTTTCAAATGGGATCGATTCAGAACTTCAGTGGGGATTTGGGTAATTCCAGTTTAGTGTGAAAAAGTATGCAGTCCTACAAACTGTTGGAGGAGAGGATCAAAGAAAGTGAGCATGTACTCTGAAGATTAGTTCTGGACCCAAACTCTGAAAAAAGTTATTGGAGTATCTTTTACTTTTCAACTTTTGGGAAACCCTTCTAAGTTTTTATAATGTATTAGTGGGTATTTGAAAGAAATATTTATACTTGTTACTTAAAGAACAACCTACTTCCTCAAAAATCAACCCCATAAGTATCTTTAAATGATTCTTTATATACTTCTTTGAGGAACAAGTACATTTTTTTTTTCAAATAAGCCTTTTAAAGAGTTCTTTATGAGAAAACCTTATAGGGGTTCCCCCACAGTTTCAATATGAAGAACCTCTAAAGAGCCCTCCAAGAACATTTGTAGGGGTGTAGACCACAATGACCTTTCTGCCTGTCTTTGTTCAATTACCTACTTTTCTATTCTTTTAATTAAAGGATGAGGGTTTCCTGATGCAACGTGTCATTAAGTTGATTTGACAGCCATGTGTAACGTACAGTTCTGTATACTACCTGCATTCTTTATGTTCTACTCTCAAATAAAATGTAGGTGTCTACATACCATACTTGTATGTTAATATGTATAAAGCTCTGTTCTTTTTTGTTTTGTTCTCACCCCAGGAAGATAAGCTTCAACAGGCAATAATTAATGGGGATCCTAATGAAACGTGGCCACCACCATTCTCTACTGTCCACTATCCTGCCGACCTCCTTACACTCCGATTCTGCCGGCCCATCTCCTCACACTCCTATTCTGCCGGCCCATCTCCTCACACTCCTATTCTGCCGGCCCATC
>JACXGJ010009102.1:0-25105 GCA_016801105.1 Esox niger
CCCCCCCCCCCCCCCCACAGGGCCACACATTAACACATACAACGCCCCCACCCCACACAGGGCCTCTCCCAGGGACAGAACACAGTACGCACAGGCACGTACTGCAAATACCACGGAGCTGTGGACTGATGCTGCATTTTCCTACAGCTGAAACCCGTTTTTCCACTTAACGCGGGCCCACTGCAGATGATGGATGGTTCAGACAGGTCGAACGGCATCAGAATATCACCCTACGGCTCTCCGTGTGGCCACAGCGTGCCAGGACCAAAGATCCTCCGCTCAGACACGTGTGGCCACGTTACGTGTGGCCACGACAGTGTGCGAACCATCCGGAGCTATCAGAAAAGATCAGATTCAATAGCTCCATCTGGGACGTTTTAAAATAGCTTTGCCATGAGCTTAAGGTCTGTTCTTAACAATCACATATGCATGGACACAAATTAATAAGCATCACTGACGTAATTGGCCGGGGAGAGCGGGAGGAGGCAGCCAATAAAAAAAACAGGATTAGGCCTATCTCTGGGAGATTGGGCTATAAGCACTGGACTTACAGTCAGGCAGAGAACCATTTTTTTTAAAAGAGAGAGCAAAACGAAAGATTATCCCCTGTGATTAAGCCACCAAATCACATATATTCCCACATTTTAACAGACTGTCAAAGTTGACAATAGGCCCATTGATGAGTCCTAAAGTTACTGTAACTGTTACAGAGGGTGAGTCTCCTATAATGGGAGCAACTTTATAGGGAATCGTCTGGTCCAACAGTACCGCCAGTGTGGTAAGTACAATAGCACAATCATGACTACTGGCAAATAGATGTGATTTGGGTTGGTATCGTTCCACTGACTACTCCCTTGGCAATTCAACCACCAAATGAGTGGCACAGCCCCAAAATTTAGGGCATAGAAGAACATAGCAAATATCACATTTATCCACACATTCTCTCCGTTCGCTCACTCTAATCAACTGTGACAATAGCATATTGAATGTATTAGAAGGGAATCTCGTAATAATTTTCTACTCAGTAGCGTCATTTAACGGTACGCTACGAGGGATTAGGCTTGGCCATCAGAATTAATTTAAATTAGCCGCTTACTTTATATCGCAGGAACAGAATTGTGATGCAAATGCAGTATGTCCATATCTTAAAGATTACTGGAACACTAGTAACTGAGATTGCATTATATTTTTGTGCCAGTTGCATATACCTTTAAATCATAAACGAATGTGATCTGAATGTTTTTACACCAACCTAGAACCTCTCCTACAACGTGCACACAAGCGCTCGCGTCCTGTGGAAGCAGGCGTCTTTGGCGCCATCGACGCAAGCGAACCAACAGAGCTCATGAACTGCTGTCAACGTTGACGAGCTGGCACACACACTGCTTCATTGAGAACCCGAACCCTTTGCTTCCCCCAAGGAGTCGAAGGACTACAAAGCTGGCGCAGATTTCCATGGGTCCAGTCGAATCAAGGCCCTGGAAGCATAAACAGCGTGGATGTTGGCATCAGTTGAAGCCACAGGACATCATTCAGTACCATTTAGAACTGAACATGAACAACTCTGTCAGAGGTAACGGATTCACACACACACACATACTGAATAAGCACACCGCTGATGACGTTAAGAAAATGAATAATCTGCCTTGTGATGAAACACAGTGTACAATTGTATACAATAAATAAGGGTTTAGGTAGGTTTAACCACTTTAATCTGGTCCTGATAAGGGAATGTGCACCAAAAAGCAAAGCTTAAAGGTAAACTGCAGAGCTTCTAGCTCTTCCAGAGCCCATTATGATACAGCAGGCTGGGGGATGTCAGTCCAACCCTCTAAACACTCCTGTTCTGATCCACTGTAACACAGGACACATGTACTGTGTACCACACCTAACAACAGGATTCACAGGGATAACTCACTGTTGAAATATACTCCATTTGTTGAATGATTTGAGTAAATTGCGATCAGTTGCGATTAATAATTTCCTCCATTGTCGTCACAATGTTTTGAAAGGGGGCCAAGTGAGCCAAACACATTAGAGTCCCCTATAGAATTTCTGTTGCAGGGAATCAAACTCCCATTGCATATACATATTAAATACTACCAAATCAACATATGCTCACCTTTGTTTAAATCTTATTACAACATAGAGGAGAAGTCTTCTGAAACAAGCCTATGATAAAGGATTACGCTAACAACTCCAAACTATAAATGTCACCCAGAGCCAGTGAGCTCACTACGACTTAACAAGGATCCGTCAAAAGGGTGAATGGTGGTCTTAAATTCAACTAACAGCAACTACAAAAAAAACATTATATTTTGTTCACAATTATTAGGACTATTTGGTGTAACATTGGGAGTTATTTTTGACAGTCAAGTCATTAACAATGTCGATATGAAAATGGAGAGAGGTCTGATAAAAAAAGATGTGTAGAGTTTTAAACAAAAACAAATCTGGGGAACTGGTGTTGTCCTAGCTCGGTTACTGTCCGATTACAAGATCAAGTGCAATACAGAAAGTGGTAAAGATAGTAAAACTGAAACAGGACAGCACACTAGTCCTCAAACGCAGAAAAAGGTCTAACATCAGCACCATGTAGCAGGACACCATGACAGGTCGAGGCGGAATTTACTTCTTTGATGGTCCTGTGAATAATTAGGAGCTCATGTTGGAATTTACAAACAACCTGTATAACATGTCGGCACTGACTAATAGACTTACAAACCCCACCAGACACGTCCCAATGGGTTTCTGCACTGTACCCAAACTAAAAACAGATGTGTAGGTCGGTTATGTACCATCATGGAATGCTCTGCCAAAAGAGATTACTTCAGTAGAAAGCAAGATTAGATTTTCTTTTTTTATCTGCCCAAAATCTTTAAATTAACTGTGAGAATAGGAAGACTGTGTATGCCCTGTCATGAGTTTAATGTTTTTTGTGGACTTCAGAAGAGCACTGCATGAGCAACAGCTAATGGAAATAATACAAAACCAAACCAGTTTTGGTGGATGTGGCTGTATACATGCAACGATTGAATAGAACTGGCTAACCGCTCAAGTCATCGACAGCATATTGGGTAAATGGCAGTTGTTGCAGATGTACCTATTGGAGCAAAGCAGATTTTTTTAATACAGGAAGATCAAGCAGGAAGTGTACTGACAAGTCTTTGTTGTGATTGGTTGACTCAGCTAAAGGACATTACAACAAATACATACCTTGCATGAGTCAGAACAGTTAGCATCATTAGAATGGAAGTATTAAATTACCTTGGAAATGACTGCATCACAATATCATGTTAAGAACATCCGAATGAGTTCACTGGTCAAACTGCTAGGGTTTAAAGGATCCAAACCCATACAAAATATTTCTATGGCATTATACACGTAATATTTAAGGATCCATGATAAGCTGAAACCACAGTCAAAATGGTAAATGTAAAACAATCACAGAGCTTGACCAGGGCAAAAAGGAACTGAAATGAACTGAAAAGTATTGAGGTTGTATAGCACTAGAGAGTCCTTCAAGACCCCATGCACTATAGTGTGACTGTAGAGGAAAAAAGCTGAAACAATAGGTGACCAGCTAGCTGAAACATACATTTCCTGGTCTGAGTGGCGCTGTCTCTCAGGTCTGTTACCCCTGTCCCATTTAGGTACCCGTGGCAACATATGGATGGACATGCATGTGCACAAGAATGTGTAAGCATCTACCTTATGGTCATTCAAGCCACGATAACTGTGTTCTGTGGTGCAGAGGACAGTCAAGGACACCTTCTCAGTGGGGTTGGGGGCATAAAGCTCACAGAGGGACCATTGTTTTCAATGGTAAACAGCCTGAGTAATCTTATTTATGTCTGTGAACCTATGGAATAAGGGGTGAAGGTAATGAGTACATTGCTAAGTTAACACAGGCGCATCCTTCCCATCTTCGACTTGTGGCAGTAAAAGATAGAAATGCCAAACATCACTCTAATATATATAGTTTATGTTTATATTAGTCTACATATGCTGTGTCTATATCAGTCTAAGTCTATATCAGTCTACATTGTCGATATAGCCTAATCAAATAACATGCAGCTCAGATACCCATAAATACCCCACCAAGAAATGACACCAGGGGCCCCTTCAGTCTGACACCCGAGGCTTCTTTAGTCACCACATTTAAAACAAAATCACAACAGCCGATTGTATTGGACAGAACCATGTTCATATGGAACTCCTGTCCATTCTCAATTACTCAGGCCAATTGCAAAATCCCCTTTATCATAAAACAACATGCCGTGACACAACGAGGACAGTGCAGAGATAAACACACACTCTAACAGAGACCAACACACACAGACAGTCTTCACCCGTTGTTTTAGGTTGTACTGTCCTATTTGCATTTTCTGTTCAGGTCTATAAATCCATCAAGCGTTTTGCCCATTCACAGGTTTTCCGTGAATCTCGGGAGGAGTAGCTGTTGCTTCGGAAGGAGCCAATGAGAATCCAGATAGACTATATGGGGAGGGACCTGGTCAGGTGTCACATGTTTTTAACACCTCCACCCTGTCAGCTGTATGCATTCGCTCCCCTGGCTCACAGTGGAACACAGGTTTACATGTGAAGGGCCAGTGAAAGCCCCCTGCGGTGCTGCTTACCAGAGCCATATCAATCCAGTCTTCACCAACATAGTGTCACGGCATTGAATCTTAACATGACCTGAGTATGCAACAAGCCTTTTGGTGTGCTGACTCTCAACACGGGGGCCCCCTGAGGTTCAATACCGTGATTAGGTTTGCTGACCTGACAAGCTCTCCCTCAGTGTCAGGAAACATTGAAGCTGATTGTGGACTACAGGAAGCATTATCCTACTTTATTAATTATTTATCCACCATATTATCCATATAATTTTAACACTGAAAGACCGGGAGGTGTACTGTATGTGCTAACGTTCTAGTCTAATTGGTTCCATTAGCAAAATATAAACCAGGTCAAGGCGTGACAACGGATTGTTCATTCCACGAATTAAGTGCATTTGGGACGGTATAATTTCACCAACTATGAACATCATAAAGAGCACAGGCGCAGCTTCATAACAAAATAAATGTTATTCAATTGTATGGGGTAAAAAAAAATTACAGCTTAATCTTATTAAAAAGAGGGGTTAGTTCATGTAGCTGTGTTGAACCTATATCAGGGACATGTACAAGATTTTCTTCAATTTCTTGGAGCTTTTAATGCTTTATTGGATAGAGATGGTGGTGAGAGATAGAGAGTTTGTGTGGGACAGGTTTGAACCTCTCCAGCAGCAGAGGCAATGGTTTAGAACGTTGGACCAACCTACACGACGGACGTGTAAATTAATCATTTACTATGTGAACTGATTAAAAAAAGGTCATCTGTAAATATATACATTATATAAATATATACATGTTTTACAATAAGTATACTTATTATGTAATAATGAATTCATCTATATTTTTGGAAAATACTTGTTACAAGGATACGCAGTGATAACTTTTTTCAAAGGAGAAGTCAAAATACAAATAGTTTTAACTTTATTGAATTATTCTATTAAACTGCATTGAATTTCCAAAGTAAAAATTGGTGAACAAGTTCTACTTAAATAATTCAAGGGATGCAAAAATGATCTCTTATTTGTGGACCAATCCAGCTATCTATAGTACATTAGGTCAGCGTGCCAAGGTGACATAGGCAGACAAGCTGGCATTACCAGCTGCTATCTGAATCCCTCTCACAATCCAGGCACGGACCTACACCTACCTGCCCAGCTGACAGATTAAAGCTCAAGCAGCATGGTTTATAGAGAATTAGGCTACTTCAACTGACGGCTTCTTATCTAATTCTGCCATGTCAACTAACTACGTACCTGCTTTCTGTCAGCTGTTCCCACTTACTGTCATCTGACAGTCAATTGATTCTCCTGAAGTCAACATGATAGTCCTCAGAAGAGGGGTGATAACACTGATCAAATCAGAGCAGTGTTTTATGCCAGGGATCGCTGCGGCAACTACCTCGGAGGTCAGTGTAACACTCCAGTAACCACACCAACAACGATCACCTTTTAGGCTAATTAGAAGGGATTAGGGGGCTCAAACCAGCTAAAGCCTCCCTTCCGTATCGAGGAGAAACCGAACCAGGCCAGTGTGAACCTGGCAGCAGGCCAGACTAAGGGAGGGATAAGAATCAGGTAAACTGGAACCATTTCCCTTACATAGTCCACTGCATAGGCCCGGGGGTGGGGGGTGGGGGGGGTCTGCAGCTCACTGTGCTTCCAGGGATGGAAGATGTATTATAATGGGATGCGTCTCAGACAGAAACGACGCTGGTTGACATTCTAAAATATCCAAACTATCCTTATGTAAGGTCTGACCTAAAACACTGCATGTGAGCGGTCCTAACGTGCTCTGAGATGAAGCAAGGACAAAACATGAACCCTGACTGTCTTGAAGCTCGACAATTATAAGGAAGGACTTAAAATACACCATAAAAAAGATTTGCTCCGCTAAGAACTATAATCAATGTGTCCCAACTACAACACTATCTCTTATAGAGTCATATTTTTATTAAAATACTTTTTCAACCAGAAGCAAGGCATTATATTGGGAATAGGGTGGCATTTGGAATTCAAGATGGGAAAGAGCTCTGGCTGCTGCTACATTCGATAATGGGGATCTGTGTGTCATGTTGTATTAAACTGACAGACTTGCTTCTGCAAGTCATCATAATACAGTTTTAAACAGACTGGAAGGAATTGGTGCAATGTGAATCCCCTCAACTCACTCCACTAATCCCATTGTTTTGACTACAGTGTTATCTAGGGCACATGAGCAAATCCCACTAAATGGTGGAATACTGGGACCTGAGGATTTCACTCAAATAAAATGGAGGAACTGCTCCCAAAGCCTTTCAAATAACATAATGTTTTAAATAACACTGAGTGGATAATCCAACAGCAACTGTCAAGGTAATTTGTGAGATTGAGGATTCGGGGTGGAAGGTAAGTACTTCTCAACAGTTTTCATCCGGCTTCGGGTCATTGTTCATACGAGTGTGAGACTGGATGCTGATGTGCTGGTGTCAGTGTTTGTAAGTGAAAACACAGCTAGAGAGAGGATCATGGCAGGCAAGCAGACAGGCGAGCTGGAGATGAACCAGACGGTTGACAGGTGGACCTCCTGACATGCATGAGTGGCCCTGACCCATCAGGGCCAGCTCAATGTCGGGTAAGAAAATGAATTGCCAACAGACTGTTCCATTATAATTCCTCAAATACAGGGCTACATGTGATTAACATGGAGTACATTGTGTAATTAAAGAGAACGCTCTCGACCTTTTACCACAGTAAGAACCATGAGGTTTGTGGGACTACTGTATGTCCACAACTGCTATTCGAACTC
Organism: Esox niger; assembly: GCA_016801105.1. Taxonomy (NCBI): domain Eukaryota; kingdom Metazoa; phylum Chordata; class Actinopteri; order Esociformes; family Esocidae; genus Esox; species Esox niger. Next base: position 7,404 of record JACXGJ010009102.1, read on the forward strand.
TTAAGTCAAGGACATAAAGTGAAGCCCTTACTCAGTGGTGTCCAGAGTAGGCTGTTGAATACCTGGTTGTGATTGGCTAGAATTGAGTTCTACATTATTCTAATCTTTATAATTAATGGTTGATCACTGAGATTTTTTTTTAACTATTCAAGTTTGGAAGTACTACAACCAGCCATGTAGACAAATATGTATGAGAAATATTAGTTGCTGTTTGACTTTCCGAACCATAGTATGTGATCCCAAAAAGGCTGCTTTTAGACACGCATACAAAATTTGTTCACATTTATTTTAAACAGATGCACAAACTATATCAAGGGTAAACATATTTTTGCCAATAGATGTACAGAAGCCAGGTTTTTGGCAATAGCCATTCACCATGAGAATAAAACATTCTGATAAAATCGTGACCAAACTGTTACATGAAAAATAATGTAATGTCAAGTGTGTGACTCACCTGCAGCTCGCACCATGCCACTTCCACAGTAGTCTCTGTGTCTAGTCCTTTGTAAACGGTCTTAAACGACCCTCTCCCAATCTCGATGTTGAATTTCAGGTATCTTCCATCAGGTGAGGTGGCCACAGCTTTGGTCTCAATGTCTTCCCTCTCCTCCTGTTCACATTTGCTTTCATACGGGCTGCGTGACAACACCTTATGTGGTTTGTTTTGAACAAGCTCACCGTCAGAGTCTGAACTGGCCTCTTGGGTGTTGGGACTAGGGACCGAGCTCCATTTGTTCTCCGGCGGGTTAACTGAGTCCGACACTTGGGTAAAGAGGGGTGTGCTACTCGTGATGGTTGCGCCTGGACTGGAGACTGGAGATGGAGACGTAAGTGGAGTGTCCGTTTTGTCGTCTTCCTCTACTCGGGCCTCGGTTAACGTCAGAATATTCTCCGCAGACCATGACAGCGCCTTGGAAAGGGCCCCTCCATAGAGTTGAGGGTCAATGTCCATGTTAATTTTGTGTAGCCCATAAGAGTTTCTCCTGGCACTTAAGTTGTAGGTTCGAGGCATCGACGGCACCCGGCCAGATAAGCAGTCATCGTTCAGGTCAACTGAAAGGCTTGGAAAGCCGCGTCCAGCCAACTCAACGTCCGCGTGTGACATTGTTACGATTCTTACGCTTAAATGTTTATACTAAAGGTGTTTTAACCGAAATAAGACATTTTAACCAAACTGTTGGCATAATAACACAGCATGGGGTTATACACATCTGTTTCACGAATGCATGCCATAATCCAATGTAGTAAAAACGTTCTCCATTACAGCCTAATGGTGGAAGAAAAACTACTTGTGGCACGTAGCCTGCAAGACAAGCGAAATAGCCTGACGGACATATAACTTAAGACAATTAGGTCCTAAAAATATATATACTATTGTAATAAAATAAAACTTGAAATTCAAACAGTCTGACACAAAAAAATTCTAATGCGGAGAATACATATAATACTTTTCAGGTATTCCGAGTTAACGGGATCATCCAATGCTTTTGTGTCCGAGTCGTCGGCTGGAACCTCTAGTAAAGAAGGAAAGCGCTGTCTAAATCAACTGAGGATTGAGCGTTTGATGCGCTCTGAGAGAACTCCGCCCGGTTGTCACTAGCTTCTACTGCTGCACACTGATATTCTAAAGCCACAACATCATATTTTACAGCAACGAAGTTAACTTTTTAAAACTGAACTGAAGGTGGGTAACGGTTAGTTATAAGGTTAACCGTGTAGTTAAGGGTTAACTTGGGTCAGGTTTAAGATTACATTTTAATACAACAAATTGCACAAAATAAAGGCGGGGTTATCAGTGCGTGGATAAGCTAGTGGCGAGGCGCCAGTCGTTACGCCCCCTCCGCAGTCTTTTTGCGTAGGCTACCTGACTTTGTAAAGCGGTGTAAAGAAGCAGGATTCACAAAGACTCTAAAGAAATGGACTTTAAAGGGATAGAAGCCCATTCACGTGTGACCAAAATGTATTATTTCACGTGGAATAGTTAATATAACGAGTAGTTTACTGAGTTTGGCTTTGTTGGAAGTACTGTGGGCAACAATCAGTTATTTTCGAATGCAAAGAATTTCGTAAGAGAAAACCTTATACGTACTGTACATCATCCGTTAGTCACATTTAAAACATTGGATAAAAACTTTGACGTGAACCAGAGAAGGGTAGCATTAACAGTGCAGTCAAGAGAAAGGTAATGTCATAGAGCTAGCTTTGACCGTGACTAGTATAGCAGTTCTATAGCTAACCTGCAGTTGCCTAACTACATGTTGGTAAATTTTTATAGGCCACTCCGTTTGTAAGCAGAATCCATAGTGATTATACACATGCCTTTGTTGACGATGAACTTGTTTTTGTCGATGTCATTTTCAGTTCCCAAAAGCTTCGCAACTACGACAAGCTATGGAATAGATAGCTACTGTAGTTTTCAGGTCATTTCTCTGTCAAACTTTAGTTACGGACCCTCTCGTTCCGTCTGTCCCCTGTTGTTTCTTTTTAGGTTTGAAGTAGGCAGAGATGATTGAGTCGTTAATGTGACAAACTGCACCTATGATGAGACAGATTAGGGAATACGTTTCTGGTTCCCACTATTCGCGTTCCGAGTACCTTGTTATGGTTTTTGGTTCAGGGCACTTTTCAACACATTTTACGCTCATCCATACATTTCATCTGCACTAGTTTATTTGTTTAATAGTTATATGTTTTGTTAGTTATTTATTACATTCATTTGTTATTCCTTTAAAGTCAGCTGTGGGCTGCCTTGTTTTTCAGTCTCGGAACCGGTTTTGACACTCCCTCTAACCTGCTTTCTACTTGTATGCCAAGTTGCTTTGCTTATTTTCCTGCCAAAGGGGGGAAAGTATCTGTATTTAGCAGCCACACTTCAGTTGCACAGACACAATGTTTTCTAAAAGTTACAAAGTATATTGTTTGGTAATGAACTGGATCAAAATGATAACTACCAATTATGTATTAAAAACCTGGGTTTAGTACTATTCAACCTTGACCATTAGTCAAAATACGTAAGGCCAAAACAAGCATCTGGCTAATTGTTAAATGTACATACTATTGGCCATACTGGTCTCATTACCAAAAAAAGGCAATTGGAAGGTGTCCCAAACACCAGTCTTAATGTTTGGCATTGCTTTTGACCAGGGGCCACTTTATAGATGTATGGCCCTGGGCAGCTTAGTAGGTGGAGCTTGGTGCTTGCAACATCAGGATTGTGGGTTCTATGGGAGACCAGGAAGAAAATGCATGTATTAAAATCCACATTTAAATGATTTTACCAAGTGAAACAACCACACACTTTAGTATTCTCATCAATTAATTAGTGTTCTCCCTTGCCCAAGCAAATGCAGGCACTGTTAAGACAAAACAAATAGTAAACCAAACATAACATTTTACAAAAAACACAGAGGTGGCAGTGGAATTATTTTAGGTGGTCTATAGGTACTTTATGTAAAGTTGGGTTAATCTGGGAAAGTGTCTATTGGTGATCATTCACACAATTTCATCAATGTCATACAACTCTGATGAATGTTGCTCTAAATAAGGGAAATATTTCAGATGGACAAAACGTGAGATAGAAAGACACGGTTTACTTACGTAAAAGACTGAGAGCCTCTAGAAGGATCTGGACTCCTCCAATGTGATGAAACAAGACACTTATCACCAAGGCCACAGACAGCCACACCTGTCACATAGACACACATTCAGGAGTTATCAGTTAACACACACTAGAGCTCTGTTGGAACCAAAGACTAAGAGTAGAAATTGGCAGCAAACTTTTGCAGCCCCCCTCCAGGCAAGCTGGTGACATGTATGTCATCAGTAAAAGCCCTGGTTGAGAAAGCACGTGTCTCTGATTCCTGGGAAATTAGTTAGCAATAACTGGGTGGGTCTACATGTAAATCACACATATTGTTTTTATGTCTGTTTTAGTGATGTGCGAGAAAGCAGACCACTCGGAAATAATGTTAAGTGGGTTTTGCTAATATTTTATGATGGTTTACTATTGGGACCTAACATTTGGAAGGATTACAACTATGGGAGTCTGTAACTGACATGACTCAGTTGAAAATCGAACTACTTGCAATTATTTTTGTAAATATATATATATATGTATTTTTGATGATGAAACTAACATTAAATAAAAAGTATTTTACATAATCTTATAAATGATTGGGTATGCATAATCAACCTGGTCTCTGGGGAATATATAATACATTATACAGCTCCAGGAAAAAAACATATATTACTTTGATTGTGAGTTTTGTCTCCAAAAATTCATACCCAGTTAGAATAACCTTCATTTGAATTGTGTCAGTCATATACTTCCATACAACCACTAATGTTGTTGAAATCAGTAGGAGAAAATGCATTACTTTTTTACTTCCGGAAACACATTCTCAGATAAAGAGCGTGAGGACAAAATGTTAGTCTGTACCTGGGGTGAAGAGATTATGGAACTCCACCCAAACAATGAATATGTTGAAGAAACACGTAGGCCATACGTGGGGGAGAGATTGCTCCTAGAGATATTCTAAACCTCAGAAAAATTTGCTTCCATTTAGGGGTTTACTTGTATGTGTATTTCATACTGTGTTGAGGTCAAAGACTAGTGTGACACATACAGATGTCAAACCCAAAGTCAGCGTGATTAATCCATCTTGCTGCTATTACAACCACCAATACATTTTTTGCTGCTACCAATTTTCAATGTAGCATTTGAGTCACTTCTAAACCCAAAGAAGCATAAATATAACACAGCCGTAATGTTGAACTCTTACAATAATTCCCAATACATATTCACTTTTCGATCAGACTGCGTTCTTCTTCCACCCCGTCTGAGTTACATTAACCTTGATACCACATTACAATATGCTATCCAAATGTATGTTATGAATTTGGAAAAGGGTACATAAGTTACAAACTCTGTATATTTTATGAATTTACACAAACATATATGTTCAATGTATTGTTAGGTGTCAGTACTGGGGTTAAGGTTTGGGTAAATGTTAAAAAACTAAAAAGGTTAGGGTTAAGGTGGTCATTACAATGCTGAGGTGAAAGTTAATGTCAGGGTTTAGGTTCGGTCTAAAAAAGATAAGATGGACTCTCCAAGAAGTCAAGTTTGCAGCCGCTGGACTAAGGCTCGGATTCAAAGCAATATATTACTTTGATTGTGAGTTTTGTCTCCAAAAATTATTTTTTGCTGGTACCAATTTTTTATGTAGCATTTGAGTCACTTCTAAACCCAAAGTAGCATAAATATAACACAGCCCCTAATGTTGAACAATAATTCCCAATACATATTCACTTTTTAATCAGACTGTTCTTCCACCCCATCTGAGTTACATTAACCTTGATACCGCATCTACCAACCAGCTCTTGCTTACAAGTCTTGCTGTTAGGAAAAAATTTATGGACTGTGAAGCACAAGCCTGTTTTTTATAGAAGCAAAGTTAATCCATCTGTTCAATATAATACTTGTATTGTTTAACCGGTGCTTACTCATAAAGATGTCGTAAGGGTGTAATACTGAAACGGCACTTTGGACACTAGGGGGCTCTATAGCCATATCATCTTTTATCATCTGCAGATATAGTAGGCAATTCTTCTTGTAACCTCAGACATTCATTTTATATGCAAAATGAATTGTTCCTTTAATTGGTAAAATCAGACTGTCGTGTACAGAAATGTTCTCAATCATAACAGCAAATACATTTCCCCCATTTAATTTCTTACAGTATTCAATTGATAAAAAAGCATGAATAGAATACATAGAAAGAATGCACAGGAGTATCATGGGTTGTGTGATAAGGGTTTACAGCAGTCTGGTCATCCACTGATATTGTTACAGCTGAACTAAACCAGGATGTACAGTCCTGTCACTACCATGAAGTTCCTGGTCTGTTTTCTTCCTCCCGAAATGTTTCAAGGATCAGGATGCCCTGACAGATATATTTGGAAAGTCTGGTGTTAGAAGAACAGCAATCCAGCAGAGAGAGCAGAAGTCCACATCATCACCACCCCAACTAGTTTCTCAGAGTATAGTGTTACACAGGAAGGTGGAGAATTAAAATGTTATAAATACAAAACAGAAGAAAATAGGAAAGTTACAGATAGTGGGAATTGTCTCTCTCCACAAATACCTAGACACAGATTTAGAGGTATAGGACTATGTCCCCAGAATCATGCCACACATCTGATGTAATGGACAACACCGGTTTACTCTACAGAAGATTCCCAGGTGACTCCCACACATGTCACTTCCTAAACTGTTCCTGCAGATGGAATTTACTAGTTAGATTGGTTCCCTTCTAATAAGAACATGTATTAAACTTGTTTGAACCAATGGCAAATTCCTAAACCAAAAGAAGCACCATTATTGACAACCCCTTAGCTGGGTACAAATAATAGCCTTTTAAAACAGCAGAAACCTCATTACCCTGGTCCCAGATCTGTCTGCACTCTAATCGCCTCCTTTGCCACAATAACTATCACCGAAGTTAACAACACAAACAGATCGGGGACAAGACTTGCAGGACCCTCAGCCCGACAAGGATAAAGGCTACCACTCTGAGGAGAGCGCTGTTCGGTTTCCCATGCAATGCCTCTTCAGAAGAACTTGACCCCCTTTCCGTCATCCATGGTTATAATCTCTGCCTTGCCGTCCGTCTGCAGGGCCTGCAGCGAACGAATCAGCATCCACTCCTCCAATCCATGGAATTCTACCAAAGAAGGGGATTTAAATTACTTTTGCGATGCACCCCTAACCAAAGATGCACTACCAGTGGCCATCTTTCTGTACTGAGGTGTAGCAAGCAAAATGTCCAGCACATTTAATGTTGCTTCACCTTCACTTTCTGTGTCATCACCGTTGGCAAGCTCGTAGAGTGTAAACACCGTATTGACCATGCCGTTTTTAGAGACCTGAAATGATAGGGAACAGGTATTTTCACAGTATTAACAGCAGTGTTCAACGCAGGGATTTAGTATATGACTAGCTTTACAAACTGTCCACATACTATTAATAATATTTAATTTAACTAGTAACATTAACCAATCCTTAACACCTATTCTAAACCTAACCTGAGTAGGCATTTACATTGTGTGATAATTTGCTATTAGTATGGAGCCTATTATCTAAATGGTCAAAGTAAGCCATGCACTGACCAGGGCCAACTGCAGACATACTCACCCAGTGGTAAATAAGTTTGCCCCATTCTTCTGGCCTCCGCCACATGACCAGACACCGAGTCTTATTCTTGTCTAACCATTCCAGGTTTCCTAAAAAAAACAATATACAGTTAAATTATTACTTGTATTAAAATAAGCATCTGAACCATAAATCAACAAAAGCTAATCTATTACCTTTTTTCCTCAATTCCTCAAAAACAATTAATATGGCATCCGTTGATAGTTTTCCTGAAAGATATGTTAAGGTTTGTTCGCTGACCTTGGGTATCATTTCAGAGAACATCGTTTTTATGATTAAAAGTTTTCTTAGCCACAGGAACATCGAGCCAGATATGTACACACTGAGTTTCCTTAGCTCTGGTTAAACCTATGACATGTACACCCGTAACGAAAACTTGATGAATGAAAGGATACTATCAATATTCTTGTTGTTGAACATAGGGCTCTCTTGGGCTTCCATGATGTCCACAGTGTAGAGCTTGTGATGGCGGCAGTAGGACAAAGTTAGGGAGCACCATGCTGCAAGCTGTTTTTGTCTGGTGTCAACATTGGGCTGTAACCTTTCAACCATACAAAGCCATCGTTAGTGATGCATTGCATTAACTTACTGGCTTTCAAGTTAGAAACTGGAGGGCTACACCGGAAGCAGCCTAAACACCTAATACTGATTACATGCACGTAGTTTGACGTTTTAGTGTGGACACTAATAATAAAGTATCCTACCGTGTGGGTACAAGTTAGAAAATCAAGATAACATGCCATCTAGCTAGCTTTCTAAACAGGGACAGCAACATATCTTAACTTGTGAAATACATCTGTGCGTGTATATATATATATATAGAGAGAGAGAGAGAGAGAGACAGTATAAAGTATAACTGCAAGGAAGATGGTAATATTTAGCTACAACTTGAAAAAAATATTAATTGTTTGAAGGTATTTTAGGATATTTTGCTCACGAAAAGTGTTCGCATTATTTCTGGCTAAGCAGCTTCGGCTACCGTTCGTAGATTCACTTCCCTAGCTAGCCGCTATCAGCTGCAGCAAGCATTATCAAGGTAGGTAAAACATTATATTCTCAAAATATATAAATTACAATCTAGAAAATATAATGATTAGTTATACCTGGTATCGCTGTTAAATTGCGAAAGTGATAACTTACGTAAAAAACGGGGGAAAATTATACTGCCAGGGCCACTCAAAACTCATTGCAAAATGATGTGCACACAGCTGACACCCGGAAGAAAGTACAACCTCTAAATCATTCCCCACAGACACCAAAATATCAGTAAAACAAGTTCTGTAGATATTTCTTTCTATCATTTCAGATTGATGTTAGAAGACATCGAGTAACCAGAGACGTACTGACACGTTTTTTATAGATATTTTTATTCAAGGAATATGTATATTTGCAGTTATGTACAGCATAAATATGCTATTTATTTCAATGTACACAGCAGGAAACGTAATTTTATTAAATTTTTTCTGGCCTTTCTCCCCCTATTAATGCTAGCAAACATAATTAAATAGAGTAGCCCAATGTTATATAATGTCATCATTCTATTTGTTAATTTACAAACAAGATTTAATTAACAGCAAATCTGCCTTCTGAAGAAACAATAATTGCATTTGATATACTAGTACAAAAACTAGATTGGCTGTACAGCATAGGTCAGTGTCTCAACTCACAGCATATCTTTTATACATTTCTATATTACAGTTACATACATTAGCAAAATAAAATAGTTTTGACCTATTCAGAAACTAAGTAACATTGGCACATTTTAGGAACCATTCTTTCAAATGTGTTTAAAAGTTTATTTTGACCATGTGATATAATACAGAGTATTCAACACTTCCCTGGTTGAATTGTTATTGGGATGTTAATATAACATGTTATTGGAAAAAAGTGCAGTCTTTATTGCGATATAGTGGGGTTTTCCATTTGCGCAACATTCATAAATTTGACCCCTGATTGACAAAGTCTTATCAGTGGTTTAACTGGAAGGGAAGATGATATTGTGTTCGTTGAGGATTAGCTCCACTATCTGGTTCTGGCAAACCATGTGCATGGTGATGTTGCATGATTCCATCTCTGGGCGGAGAAGCGTGGGACCGAAGACAATAGCAACGTTCTGCACAGTCATACGGTTTTCCTCCCCATATGCTATCACTCTAAAAAAAGGGATTAGACAGAGGAGAAAGAAGAGATAAAAACATGTTACAATTAGTTACCATAATAGCATTGATTATTTCATCAATATTATCTGGTCAGAAATAGTGTTCAATGAAGCATATGGGTGAAATTTGAGACAAATATGAGTGTGAAAGACATTATAACTTTCTCTAATAAGCAACCTTGCTTCCTACTATTATAGGTAGTTTATATTTTTGCTTGGTTTTGCAGAGTATAGGCAAAGTGTCTGTAAAACAGTATCTGAAACAGCTGATGAAAAACAGCTTTATATAAAATACATTTTAGTTTTATAATTTTTCTAATGTATATTTCCCAGATTTTTCTCTGTTGCAATTTTCATAATGTCCAATTTGTGATTATGAATTTGTCGAAAAACTCAACAGCAGGTGCCGCATAGTTAATGATCAACATGGGCATTTTCATTTTTTTTCCTTAATGCACATACATTTAGTATATATGCCATGCCCTATAAAAACACATTTTTAGAGCATTTTCACATGGCAAAGTAGACCGTATATAATTTCATGCTTTATCAGTAAATTTGTTTGTGAAAGTCAATTTAGTAATAATAAGAAAATGTGGGGAAGATAGCTAGTGTCCCATGATAAATTGTAATCTCATGAAGCTAGTGAATGTCACACAGAAAAACAACCAACAACATCTGGTAGTTTAAGACTTTCTAGCTCACATGATTGGGTTTTGAAAAAGCTTACTGGAATGCTCACTAAGCAATTTGTGCCTTCACAAATGCAATCGCTCAATGCTTCCTACTAACACACTCATATTGTGTGATGGTCAGTGTGACATTTTATTATCAACACTTACAAAGTTATTTATGACAGAAGGGATGACAAAGTTATCACATTGCTTGCTTAACCAGGGTACACACACACACACACACACACACACACAAGTCCAACAGGTGCACATATCCTGATCAGATCATTTCAATCACTGTGCCCAATGTACTAATGTCCTCACATTACAAAACTAAAGCCTGTAATAACATACTTGAGTAAATGGCTGAAGAGGAGTTCCATGGTATCATGGTTTGGCCGAGGGAGAGACTCAACCAGCTCACGCATGTATAACACTTTCTGGTTGTAATCAACAATTCCTAAAAACCAGACCGGATAAAACAATAACTGTTACACACAAGTATGACATTTGCACAAATTCATTGTTATGAACATTATCTGAAGTAACTCTGAAAAGCCAAGTAGGGTAAACATGACTGTTTCTTCCTTGATTGTAAAGTGTTAAAAAAAAGTGACAGATATTTCAGGAAACTGAAATGATGCATTTGCTGCATTTCAGAAATGCTGCAAACATTTGCTGCATTTGAAATGACAGATTCAATATCATTTTGAAATGAAAGCGGATCGGATTGGTCAAAAGCCAATTAGTGAAAAAAAATGAATTGGCCTGCCCATGTGAAGGCAGCCATTTATGTGTGAGGTAAGTAAGGGGACACAGCGTATGTAGCTTGCTTCTTACTGATAGCTTGGATAAATCGGCTGAAGTGGCTGAAGGGGAAGAGGGGTTCTGGCAGCTCCCTGAAGAATAGCTTCAGAGCCCCAGTAATGACGTGGATGTCCTCCCACTGGCCATTCTCCAGGTCTAGCTCCTCTGTTGAACAGAATCACATAACAAAACACAGTTAAACAGGACAAAAATACACACCGAAATAAACACACACACACACACACACACATGCACACACACACCATGGTCTGCCTTAAATCGTAGTTTCTGAATGACAGCTAGGTTTCCACTGACTCGGTACAGTCCATCCATCTCCAGACCTACAAAGCCACACAAAACATCAGCATTGGGGTCAATCACCTGTGCTTATTATGAAACTATCACAGTGTTATCATTTATTATTACACCATCACAAATGTATTACTCATTATCACACAATCACAATGTTATAAATTGTTATTACACTATCACAAAGTTATTATTTATTATTACACTATCACAATGTTTTTGCATATTGCTTCACTAGTACAATGTTATTACTTGCACAGGACAATATCACTTTCATTACATCATCACCTCTCTTTTCCACTGCTTTTATACATTTCTCCACAAAGCTGGGGATTGTCCTTTCCTCCCTGGCACACAGAACCTCCAGGGGGCAGCCAAACACACTGTCTGAGGAAAAGGATTATGGTTAGAGGAGCCTGTCGACCCATGTCACATCCACAACAACACCCAAGGTTTATACGAACTCAATCAAATGACACTGGATAAGGAACCTAATCCTGACAGTCAACGTAAAGGACGCTGATTTGGTTGAGTTAACAATGCTCAGTCCTGTGAGTACCTCTAATGTAACCCTTCTCCTTGATGGACTGCAGCGTGGGCCGTTTCATGAGGAACTTCATCAGCTTGGTCCGAACCTTCTTCTGATCCGTGTCTCCACTTAATGAGCTAGTTGTGTTTGTTCTGGAAGCTAGGGAGGAGGAAAGAGTTTGGCATTTGGTTTTAATGTTGAAATACACCCACAGCAATGTACACAGGGCATTTTTGCTGAGAAATTACCAACAGAGGTCAGAGACGTATACTGGCTAATCATGTACATAGTGAATAGAAATGTATTTACGTTTTACTTGACGTTTGCTTTCTATTTATTATCTATATGCATTACAGTTTTTTGTGTGAAGACTTTTGAAAAATGTAATAGTTAAATATTGTAAATCCTTGATGTAGGATTGTAAAACGTGTTCTTTTTTATCATCTCCACTATGAAATGTTATGTATATGTGCGAATAATTCATTCAATAAAAACTTTAAATAACTATTTTTTAAAAAGAGCAAAGGAGGAAAGGGGGAAGCGACAGGGAAAAGGTGAATGACCAGGGGGAGTAGATGAAATGGTTGTCCATTATGAGATGTTTATTATATTGTACGTGGATGCATTCTTCACAGAGCGATAGCCCCCTCTACCGTATCTCACTCCATAACTGGTAGACATTTCATTTTGGTTACTTCTACAGTCTATCCTTCCTTTGGTTGACTCCCATTTCATTTTGCTGCAGCCAGTCACTGGAAATAATTGCGAAAGACTGACAATTTTGTCTCACCTCACACGTTCAAAATACACTTAACCCTATGAACACCTGCTAAATCCCCAAACCTGTCTGTAGGTGACCTGCTGCATTTAGTATAATTCAATTATTGTTGTGTATTTCTTGTATATACTGTATTAAACTGTCTATAATGATGTTGTTCTGTGTACTGTCTCGCTTGCAGTTGAATGCTTTTGGCCAGGTTATCATTGAAAATGAGAATTGGTTCTGAAGTGACTAACATTTTTAAATAAACAGAATAGGTCCAACAGAACTAAAATAATTACCACTAGCACAGTGGTGTAGTCTTAAAACCAAGAGGTTGGTCTGAGTCAGAACAGCGTTACATATAGTACTGTTCCCACGGCAGCGGACTTACACATTCGTCTCTTGTCCGCAGTGCCTGGTGACCTATCATCTCTTTCTGTACTGGATGACTTCTCAATGACATCCTCATCCTCATCCTCAGAGTGGTGGGACTCCCCCTCCTGGAGCGCACAGACAGGCGCACACACGAAAGACACACACGAAAAACAGACACCCACCACAGACATGACAGTGAATGGACATAGATTAGACAAGGTTTCACAAAATGTTATAATACTCAAAATGAAGACAGAATGCACTTGGAATACTGAGCTGTTGTAGGAAGAACATTTCAATAGTACAGACCTGCCTAAGCGAATGCTAACATGAATGATATTTGAACCGGCAGCCATTAAGTGAAACCTTTGGTAAAACGATGAGTATAGAAAATAGGGAACTATTTGTGTCAGCACAGGAGAGATCCCTTTCAGTGTAGTGAGACAGTGATTATCTATTGAATATAGGACTTACCAGCACACACAGGTAACTGGACTCGACAATTGTCAAAGATAAGGGACCTACCAGCTGTCACAGGTAAGGGGACATGACAGCTGTCAAAGATAAGGGACCTACCAGCTGTCACAGGTAAGGGGACATGACAGCTGTCAAAGATAAGGGACCTACCAGCTGTCACAGGTAATGGGACTTGACAGCTGTCAAAGATAAGGGATCTACCAGCTGTCACAGGTAAGGGGACTTGACATCTGTCAAAGATAAGGGACCTACCAGCTGTCACAGGTAAGGGGACTTGACAGCTGTCAAAGATAAGGGACATACAAGCTTTCCCAGGTAAGGGGACTTGACAGCTGTCAAAGATAAGGGATCTACCAGCTGTCACAGGTAAGGGGACTTGAGAGCTGTCAAAGATAAGGGACGTACAAGCTTTCCCAGGTAAGGGGACTTGACAGCTGTCAAAGATAAGGGATCTACCAGCTGTCACAGGTAAGGGGACTTGACAGCTGTCAAAGATAAGGGACGTACAAGCATTCACATGTAAGTGGACTTACCAGCTGCCGAATAGTATCCCCTAGAACTTTGAACCAGTCCTGGATAATATTCTCAGTGTCATACTGTATTAGAAACTCTGCGCCATTTTTGCTCTTCAGCTGAAAGCAGACAACATATGAGATTATTACAACTTTGTAAATTTGCTTTACAGACTTTCATCTGCAGGACTTTAGTCATGTTAATGTGTTTTACTATTAGATTTATGCTTGAATTAAGTAAATCCTGTAAGACACAACTACAACTAAAATATGCAGTACTGGTATCGAATTCCTGTATTAGGATTTTAAAATGTCAAGTGACCTCTACAACATTCTTCTTGCTGGATTTATCCTTGGAAGCCCATCCAATCGTTGCCCCTCGTAGTTCCACCGTGACTTCAGGGACAATATGGTTGCTTTTGTACTGTGGAGAAACAACAACAAGAAGTGAACCGAGGACATGATGAGAAAAGTGTTCTAGGCAACAGAGTTGACTGCTCTGTCTCTGAAACTCAGTCATTTCTTTTCTGTGCTGTCACTCTGTTGTGGCCGTAGCACACCATCCTGCGCGTTATCATCTGAGACGCTATGCCACCAGTATTTTCCCTTTTCGCATGACCAACATCAAACATATGACTCTAGACGTTTCTGAGATTTAGCCTGGTTGACGCACACCACATTTTCACACAGCAAGAGCAGGGCTCAGATAAAACCCTGCCTACGGGTCAGAAGAAAAGGCATCAAGCTGGTGTCTCGAAGCCTTTCTATAATAATCCCTCCTCCCCTCAGACATGTACTCAATGGCGTGTTCGTTAGAGTGGCCGAGCAAGAATGTAGATTTACTAGAGAAAAAGTCAGGTGAAGTAAAGTCACAGCACAGTGAGTTCTTTATCTGTGTAGGTAAGCCTTTACCTCTGACTCAGAAGGCTTTCGTCACTGCACAGTTGTTAAATCTGTGTTTGTGTGTACATTGTAAGTGCATGTGTGTGTGTGTATGTGTGTGTGTGTGTGTGTGTGTTCCTGTTACACTATCTCAATGAGGACCAAAGGTTAATCAAAATGGACCAAAGGTCCTTACTATGATTGTGAAACAAGTGAAATCACTACCTTAGTGTTAGTTATGTGTGTTTGTGTGCCCTCTCACTCACCGAAATCCCTGTAGATATCGACTTGGGGTCTTTGTGAAAGGTCAGAACTCCTCCATGAAGAACCGTCCAGGACTGGTTCCAGTTTTTCCTTCGGGAAGGCCAGCGAATAGGAGTTTTTAATCCAGAGAGGATAGTGGAGAAAACCTTTTGATAATGTCACGGATGGCTACACATTCATGGACATCGGAAAATTCCGTCCTTCCATGTCGGCCATTATGCCCAGAATGTGGATGACGACAGAATTACCTTACTCTTTTCCCGTTCTCTGAAACTTTTGTTTTGTTGAGAATACCAGCTTTCTCCAAAGTCGGTACCTGAAAAACAATACAAGCATAATATTCTATGACACAAACCCGAATATTCAAGTGATTATGAACCGACTAATACACAACAAAGCTGGTAATGTGCTCACAGAAAGGACTACAGTATTTGACAACTTTGGCAAAATGGCATTTCATTCCAACAAGCTTGTTTGTACTTGCTTGCGAACAGACCCAGCTGCATTTTGTAAAGAACAGCATTAGTCAGATGACATCACAAATTCTACTGTGAAGAGGCAGAGTGACAGGTGTTTGTTTTGGCTGGGAGTTTGCCAGAGGTGTATTCACATTGGCAGACTCGAACAAGGAAAACCTGATCTATTGATGTACCAGGAAATACCCCAGTCAGATCTGTTATCACCTTCTCATGTGTGACTATACAGCACCACGGTCCCATGCAACTACCGTTCTTCTCCAAAATGCTACATGGATACATGACAACACTAACCCATAGATAGATGGCACACTAGTACCTATCGGAACTTCGGTTAGATATAAACACATTGTTTGGCTGAGACTCTGGACTCTGATTGGACGAGCCTCTTGGGAGTTTAAAATAATCCACCTTGAGAACAAGACACAAAAACAAACAGTAGGAAAGGCCAGGACGGAGTGCCACGGCTAAGGCGACCTAACATACAGTAAGGGTAATTTATGTTGGGAACTTTTCAAGGGCTCAGGGCTGATCCAGCTTAATGATGATCAGCAGAATGCAGAGGGGCGGGACTCACATGGTGCCGGCCCATCTCGGGGGAGTGGTCGGTACCGGAACCCTCGCTGCCGTTGTCGGAGAGGTTTCTTCTGTGATTCGGGAAGGACTTCTGCCCGATAGAAGAGCAAAGGACAACTTGTAGTCTAAAACTGAGTTAGTTGATTTAGTCAGTTAGCGGAGTGCGAATTCTACACTGCCTTGTGCCTGCCATGACTTAGAGTTACCTCAGTGCTATCTGTTAAAAGCCCTGTATAGAGCCACTGCATTCACACACAGTGATACTAAAACCAGAAGTGAAACGTAATAACGGGCGTCCAAGGTGCTTTGCTTTCTTTAGGGACCATTGTCCCAGGCGACTCGGTCTGGGAGCCCGGAAGGTGAGTCCCTCCACTCAGTCTCACTAAACAGAGTTCAACACTCCTGCAGTATAACCAAACACTCTCTCAAATACCTTACTGTAGTAAAGCTCTATATTAGGAGGTGTGTGTGTCTGTTATGGGTTGTTACCCCCTCATGCGTGGCTGGGTTTGCTGGACCCATGGTGTATCTCCAGCTCTTCATGGTTGAGACCTCATCCAACACATACCCATTCCCCATGTTGGACTGGCCCGATGCTACAGGAGCCTGGGTGAGTGAAATGGGAGAGACACGACAAACACGTCCAACATGTACTAAAAGACCAGGCTGGACAACGAACAGTCAAATGCAGAAATGTACAGGACCATTGGTCAGGAAAGCAAATAATAAAGTGGCGGTATATCCTTTTTATATCAGAGTCATTCGAATGGCAGTAAAAAAAGTTGTGGAATGTTGTGTGATTAGGTATTAGTTCGCTGAAATTCGCTACGTTTGTGTTTTATTTTTCACTTCGCATTTTCAGTGCTGCTACTATCACTCAGTCACACCAAAAAAGAAACCTGGTCCATTGTGAAGAGCAGCACAATAGTTATGGGATATGTGAAACCCTCTTGTCTTATTGCTGTACTGTAGAAAGCCTAAGGAAAGGAGGATCTAGCGAATGGTGGCTTCAGGTTCCAAACGGGATGAAGAAGAGCAATATTAATGTAATGTTCTCTTTGATGTTTATGTGAACAAGATCTTCCTTGTTATACAGTCTCTGTTATGATCCTTACCTCAGGCAGGTTCCACTCAGATTTAGAACCGTCTCTCAGATAGTAGTATGTCTGTCCTCTGTCATCCAACGATTTGATCCACTGTCCCCGCAAAGACACACAGCAACAAAGGTAATTTAAACGATAATGTTAATATCACATCACAGCAAGTTATTTCCATTCACTGTAGGGCAGATCACAGCGAACTGACAGATGTGCATTTTCACGCTGTCACAATCCAGGAAAGAGACGTGATTAAATAACAATTACATACAGACGTCCCTCTGCAGCTACCTGCTCAGGTGAGTGTTGGCTGGTGAAGACCCAGGTTCCATCAGGGTCGATGCTAAGGTTCCAGCCTGTTGGGGCGCTCCTATCCAGGCTGGCCCGGGGGAGGACAGACTGGGTCACATGGCTGGGGTTGTAGTCCTTTGGGAAGGAGTGAGGGGACTGCTTTTCACGGGGTTCTGGTACCTCAGCCAGGTCCAGGTAGTCATCTGCTGGGTAGTCTTCGTCAGGGAAAGGAGGCTAGGTCCACATATGCAAACACGCACAGACACACACAAACACACACACACACACACACACACACA
>JACXGJ010009103.1:0-25103 GCA_016801105.1 Esox niger
CATTCATCACTGCCCCTGAACTCAGATACTGGGGTCATCATTTGGAGACAAAGAAAGACAAGTCTTTAGCATATGTATGTAATGATTTGAGTTAAAGGAGAACCCAATCGCAGACTTGAAAGGGAAATTGTGGAATTAATGGTGGAACAGAGGCAGTAACAGGTAAACTGCAGAAAAACAGCAGGCTGGTGGCAGGCAATACAACAGGCCTGTGGCAGGGACAGCCATCAACCAAGCAAGAAACACAATGACTGACCAAGGGCTAACAGAAGAGGGCAAACTATATAGGGAGTTAACAAGGACCCACAAGACACAGGTACAAACAATAAGGACAGGTACAGGCTGCGGTTAAGAAATCAAACAAAAACCAAACGCAACGGGGCTACATTCAAAACCAAACCGAACCAGAACGTCACAACGTAAATAATCAAGCCATGTGTGGAACTGAGTATCATTGTTATAATGTTGAAATAGGATTTATTTGACAGTTAAGTCATTTGATCAAATTACAGTAATTGTTTTGTCCTAACATGAACATGGCAGGTTTGTATATAATATGAGTTTTTGCAAAATAAACGTTATCCCCAGTAATCTGCAGCATTATCATGTCTGTCAATCACATTATAGATCTTTTAAATTTTGATTAATAAAGAGACACCATACTGTCCTCTGAAGTGTTCATCAGATACCTGGCGACTCTGCTTGCCTAAAAATGTATTGGAATGACCAACTTTCTATGGATCAATACTCCTGCTGACTCTAAAGGCAGGGTTCTACTGGCTGTTGGAATGTTGGCCAATAGTACTGGCTGTTGGTGTGATTGAGGAGGTTCTAGAATATTAAGGGTGTAGAATAGATGGAATCATCCTCAGTTCTACTGGCTGTTGGTGTGATTGAGGAGGTTCTAGAATATTAAGGGTGTAGAATAGATGGAATCATCCTGAGTTCTACTGGCTGTTGGTGTGAATAAGGAGGTTCTAGAATATTAAGGGTGTAGAATAGATGGAATCATCCTGAGTTCTACTGGCTGTTTGAGTGATTGAGGAGGTTCCAGAATCTTTTCACTGCAGCACAGAGGAGTAGACAAGAGCATCTGGGGGATCTGCAGGAGAGTAGATTGGGTTTATGTGATCTCTGGGGAAGTCCACAGTAGAGTAGCTTGTATGTAAATCATCTTGGAGACAGCTGGTGTCAGCAGGATGGGATGTAGAGGAGGAAGAGACAACTACAGGGAGTGTTTCAGTTTGTCCATCATCCTCTCTGATCTCCTCGTACAAACAGTCAGTCTGCACAGACAACCAAGGATAACAGTTTGACATTAAAATCCACTAGGGGAAGCTGTAAGTCAACACACACAACCCTTAAATTGAACTCTTAAAAGTTCAGGAACCTCTCTCACACACACACACACAAACACACACACACACACACACACACACACACACCTCAAATATATTCTATGGGCCCACTCTCCTGTCCTCCCTGTCTCCCTTACCTCTCCACTAGGGGCAGTGTTGGTGTTATAGCAGACTGGTTGTAGTGGTTTTGGTCTCTTGCTTCCTCTCCTCTGTTTGTAGAGCAAGACCAGCACAAGTCCTAACACAATCACCATGACTACCAAACCAGTGCTGATCCACATTAGGGGGGAACGTACTGGAGAGTACAGACAAACAGAGAGATGAAGGACAGAAAAGATGTGATTAGGAAAAGGGACTACAGATAGTGAGCAGAGTAACCTGAGCAACAGAAACAACTGTGCTTCTGGCAGAACCTCAAGTGTTGAGCCACTTCCTGTTGGGCTCTGAAGTTGTCATATCGCCTTGGCAACATAACCGTGCCAAGACACTATAACTTCTCTATTATAACATCTGCTAATATTGACAAACTGACATAAATGCATACAATTTACCAGCACTCTTTCTGCCATTAGAGTCCGTAGTAGAACCTGAAGGAGAAAGACAAAAATGAATTAGTGGCAACAAATAAACAGTAATAAATAAATACATGATTAATTACTATGTCTAAGAGAATAGATTAATCACACCTTCTCCTGATGAAGAGAGACCGTGGAAGTTTGTAGATGTCAGATTCGTTATGGGTATATCCAAGGATGTTGCTGAGAGGTTTGGTACTTCCGTAGAGTTGTTAGATGTTGCTGAGAGGTTTGGTAGTTCTGTAGAGTTGTTAGATGTTGTTGAGAGGTTTGGGAGGGTTGTGGTGACATGAGGTCTGGGGTTGACAGTTGTTGAATTTATAGCTGTTTGTGTGAACAAAGTTTAGGTCAACATATGTACTGTAATACCTTGGTTTTCATAAGAAGTCATTCAAGACACCATAAATAATAAATAATACAACCAATTTATATTAACAGTAAACTTACCATCTGTAACTGTCAGATACACCTCTTGGTATGTGTCCTTTATAGATCTGTCCACTACACACCTGTAGGTCCCAGAGTCTGACTTCTTCAGGTCCTTGATGGTCACAAAAACGTTTCCATCTCCATTATCAGTAATACTGTATCTACCTTCAGTTACATTCCTGCTCCCTTTAGTTTCAACCAGAATATCTTCACCAGAACACGTCTCCTTGCAGAAGTACTTGTTGTTGTTCTCTGCCCATGTGAAAGAACAGGGGAAAGTGACATATCCTCCTTCTATCTCTTCTTTAATGAAAGGTGAAGCCTCAACACACAGACCTGTAAAACAAGACAGAGTCACAACATAGAAATACACTGACCTGCTGTAAACCCTGTACAGGTTTTACTAAAAACATTCCTAATCTCTTAAAAAAACGTACGTTCAGGGTATACACAGAAAATATCTCTGTAAAACACTCTGTCTTCATAGGAACACAATTAGTGTCCTATTAGACTGGCAGACATATAGACACAGACAGACATACAGACTCACCAGAGAGAAGACAGTAGAAGGCAACATGGAGGATATTCATTCTGGGAAGTTACTCCACAGTTACTATCCTGTTGAATATTAATATTGCTACAACCTGTTGCATCAGATAGCAGGTTCACAACAGGTAGTCATCTACTCTAAGTCCTACTAAACCATCAGAGGGTTTTTGTCTGCAGCGTGTTTCTGAAATGATCTCTACTTTTATTGAAGCTCCTCCCTCTGACAACCCTCTCTCTCTCACTCTCTGTTTCTCAGTGTCTCTCGCCTTCTGTTTCTCTTGCTGTCTTTCGCTTTTTATCTCTGTCACATTTATTCTTTGGAAGAAAGAGGAGAACAAGAATGTATGAGGAAATGTGATTGAAGATTCTTCAAACTGTTGGCCAAATGATAGTCTCTTAAATCATTTAGAAGGACATACAGAGAACTCAGATATCACAACTTCATTGTTGAACTGAGTATCATTGGTGATCATAATGAAATATGTTTCCTTTGAGAGTTTTAATCAAACACAATGTTTTGTGCTTTTTTTGTCATAACATGTTCATCTGGCAGGTTTGTAAATAACATAAAATGTGGTTAAACAAAACATTATCCCCATAAATCAGCAGCATTATCATGTTGTTCAATCACATTAAAGATCTTTCTATTCTTTATTAAAAAGAGACATAGTTCTATCATCTGAAAACCTAGCAAAAAAAGCTCTGCTCGCCTCAAAAACAAGAAATAAAAACAAACCACAGGGTTCTTCACAATAACATATTTCCAAAGTTGCAACCCAAAAAACTCTATGTATACTCTACACTCCTCATGTGGATCACTGGAGTTACCTAGAACTACAAATACCGGAATCATATTGTGACAACAACGCCATCTGCTGCCCATCCTCCCCCTGCAGGAGGCGGGCCTCAGCGCTCGATGTCACCGGCCTTCTGACACCACCGCCCATCATCAAGCCATCACACCTGTTGTCTCGTTTAGCGCACCTGATCACCATCCAGTCATTTCCCCCAGTATATATGTGGGAAGAAATCCACATTGACATTTTTGTGACACCAACATTCCCCCCAAATCTACATCTCTGCTTGAATGACTCAAACCCTTGAATTAAGGTGGATCTCTGATGGACAGTTTGCTTTGGAGAAAACAATGCTGTTTTAAATGGACAGTTGTGTGTGTGTGTGTGTGTGTGTGTGTGTGTGTGTGTGTGTATGTGTGTGATTATTTAGTTTGATTGTGGTGTGAGTGGTGTAGTGGTGTTGGTCTCTCACCTCTCCACTAGGGGCAGTGTTGCTATTATAGCAGACTGGCTGTAGTGGTGTTGGTCTTATGCTTCCTCTCCTCTGTAGAAGAGAACCAGTATGAGTCTTCACACAATCACCATGACGACCAAACCATTTCTGATCCACATTAGGGTGGAATGCCCTGGACAGGGCAGATAGAGAGAGAGAGAGAAAGAGAGAGAGAGAGAAAGAGAGAGAGAGAGAGAGAGAGAGAGAGAGATGGACAGAAAAGTTTTTCCTAATATACCATCACCAGTTGTTTGTCTGAAAGATGTTTCTGAAATTCTCTCTCTTCCTTCAATTCCTCACTGAGACTCCCCTTCACACTCCTCATCACTCCATCTCAATGTATTTATTATAAAGGCTTCATTTGAATAAGAAATATCATTACATGGCAAAAGCATGTGGGAGAAGAGAACTGATCAACTCAAAACAAAGGATAAAGACATTTCAGATGTTGTTTTATCGGTAATTAAGCTGCGATGAAAGAGGAAAATGTGCTGCACATTGAAAAGGGTTCAAACTGGCTGAATGTGAGACTCCTAAACCACAGCAGAACCCAGTCTATATGTGTGTCTGTGTCCCAAATGATGTCCTATTCCCTGCAGAGTGCCCTACTTCACACCAGGACCTGTAGAGAACTCAGGCAGCTGTGGGTCAAAATGACATCCTATTTCTGTACTTTTGAGAGAGGCCTCATCACAGTCGATGAACGATAAAAGGAACCAGGCAGCCTAGTTCAGCCGTCCTCCATTTTAAAGCAATGAATGTTGTCACCTTCCGTGGATTCGTACCCAGGCCTCCTACATTATGTGTTTGACTGTGACAGGAGTCGAATGCAGAACCTGTTGGTTCATAGCCCACATCTCTAACCACTACGCTATTTCAGTCAGTCAGGCAACCGTCTCTAATTAATCGTTCAGGCAAAAAGTTTGACGACTGTTAACTTTCCTGTTCTAATGTAACCATGTTAATTTCAGCCATCAATAGGAAATAATGATGAGACACCAATGAAAAAGTATTGAGGTGCTGAGTTGAGGGTTTGGTAGGTGGAGTCTTGAGGTGTTGAGGGGTTGGTAGGTGGAGTCTTGAGGTGTTGAGGGTTTGGTAGGTGGAGTCTTGAGGTGTTGAGGGGTTGGTAGGTGGAGTCTTGAGCTTCTGTCTTGAGGGTTTGTTAGATGGAGTCCTCAGGTGCTGAGTTGAGGGTTTGGTAGGTGGAGTCTTGAGGTGTTTTGTTGAGGGTTTGGTGGGTGGAGTCATCAAGTACTGTGTTGAGGGTTTGTTAGCAGAAGTCTCGAGGTGTTGTGTTGAGGGTTTGGTAGGTGGAGTCTTGATGTGTGTGGTTGAGGGTTTGGTAGGTGGGGTCTTGAGGTGTTTTGTTGAGGGTTTGGTAGGTGGAGTCTTGAGGTATTTTGTTGAGGGTTTGGCAGGTGGGGTCTTGAGGTGTTTTGTTGAGGGTTTGGTAGGTGGGGTCTTGGGTTACTATGGTGAGGTGTTGGTAGGTGGAGTCTTGTGTTGAAAGGACTGGATTGGTGATTGGCCCTGTGGAACATTAATTTGTTATAAACAGCATATTGTGGGTGTATATCACTATATGTGTGTGTGTGTGTGTGTGTGTGCAGGTTTGATCCACATTTATATCTACATTTATGCGGGAAACGGAAAATTTTTGTTAGGTCTTCATTAGTTAATATACAATTTCCATCTTAGGGGTTGAGTTAAGGGAAAAACCTAGAAATGTACATAGTTTTAATACAGGGATGAGATTTAGGATCAATGTTTAGGTCAGGGTTCTATTAGAGTCTAACATGTTTCTAAGATCAGGTTTAGGCATTGATCAGGTTCAGAATTAAGTTTAGGTTTAAGTCATATGTAGCCATTACGTTTATGTTACTGAGAGATACATTTAGGATTTGTCTTCAAATAATACTAATACATAATTGAATGTAATGTGTCTGTACATAAATACATTAGGGTGGGTTACTCACTTGATTTCCTGACTCTCCTTAATTTGTGGATCAGCAACAGAATTAGTCCCAATAGAAACACAGCCAGACTTACACAGACCATGATGACCACTGAAGTACCTTGAACTACAAATACCAGAATCACACAGACCGTGATGACCACTGGAGTACCAAGAACTACAAATACCAGACTCACACAGACCAAGATGACTACTGGAGTACCTAGAACTACATATACCAGATCCCATGATGACAAAAAGATGGACATGAATGTAAAAAGAGACTACAGATCGTGAGCAGTGTAACCCTAGCAAAAGTCACTGTGCTAATTGGCTTACAACCACAATTTGTGAGTCACGTCCTTTTGGGCTCTGAAGGTGTCATATCGCCTTGGCAACATAACTGTGCTAAGACTTATTAACTTCTGCAATATATAACTGCTAGTAAACTGACATAAAATGCATACAAATTACCAGCACTGTCTGCACCATTACAGTCCAAAGTAGGACCAGAAGGAGAGAGAAAGACTAATGAAGAATGAGTGGCAACACATAAACAGTAAAAAATACATGATTGCCTTAATATTATTAAATACTGTGAACACAACAATAGAAGATATTAATGACACTCAAATGAAGATTACTAGATGAAGAGAGACCGTGGAAGTTTGTAGAAGTCAGATTCGTTATGGGTATATCCAAGGATGTTGTTGAGAGGTTTGGTACTTTTGTAGAGTTGTTAGATGTTGCTGAGAGGTTTGGGAGGGTTGTGGTGACATGAGGACTGGGGTTGACAGTTGAATTTATAGCTGTTTGTGTGAACAAAGTTTAGGTCAACACATTTACTGTAATACCTTGGTTTTCATGTCATAAGAAATAATTCAAAACACAATAAATAATATAATACAACCAATTTATATTAACAGTAAACTTACCATCTGTAACTGTCAGCTGCACCTCCTGGTATGTGTCCTTTGTAAATCTGTCTACTCCACACCAGTAGGTCCCAGAGTCTGACTTCTTCAGGTCCTTGATGGTCACAAAAAAGACTCCACCTCCGTAATCAGTAATACTGTATCTACCTTCAGTCACATTCCTGCTTCCTTTAGTTTCAACCAGAATATCTTCACCAGAACACGTCTCCTTGCAGAAGTACTTGTTGTTGTTCTCTGCCCATGTGAAAGAACAGGGGAAAGTTACGTATCCTCCTTCTCTCTCTTCCTTATTGGAAGGTGAAGCCTCAACACACAGACCTTTAAAACAAGACAGAGTCACAACATAGAGAGACACTGACCTGCTGTAAAACCCTGTACAGGTTTTTTAAACCTCTTTAATCTATTCAAAATAAAAAGACATATTCAATGCATTACATACACAGAGAAAATATCTCTGATCTGTAAAATGTTCTGTCATTATACTGAATGAATATGCATGCTATCAGACAGGTAGAATGACAAAAATACAGACAGACAGACTCACCAATAAGGAGACAATAGAAGACAACATGGAGGATCTTCATTCTGAACAGTTACTCCTCAGTTACTATACTGTTGTGTGTCACTACTGTTACTACTAAACTATAACTACACTGGTAACTTGTTGCATTAGATAAGAGGTTTACAATAACTAACCTGCCAACTAATCTAAGTTCAACTAAACCATCACCAGTGGTTTGACTGCAGGGTGTTTCTGAAATTATCTCTTCCTTTATAGAAACTCCTCCCTCCTGATGACCTTCTCTCTCTCTCTCTGTCCCTCAGTATCTCTTGCTTCCTTTGTGTCTTGCAGTCCCTTTTTATATCTGTCACAATATTTTTAGACAGTTCTATGGCTTTGGAAGAAAGAGTAGAAAATGAATGAGAATGAGAAAATGTGATGGAGTTTCCTCTTAAAAAACTGTTTCTTAAGGCGGTTTTATGGCTCAGACAGAGGCCTGTCCCTCTTACTGCTAAAAGGAACCAAGACCCTGTTCAGCCAACATTCCATTCATCACTGCCCCTGAACTCAGATACTGGCATCATCATTTGGAGACAAAGAAAGACAAGTCGTTAGCATACGTATGTAATGATTTGAGTTAAATCTCAGACTTCAAAGGAAATGTCAGGATTTAATGGTGAAACAGAGGCAGTAAAATCAAAACAAGAAAACTGTAGAAAAATAGGCCGGCAGGAAAAACCACAGATTTGTGGCAGGGATGGACATAAACACAGCAGGAAACACAGTGACTGACCAAGGGCTAACAGAAGAGGGCAAACTATATAGGGATTTAACAAGGACCCACAAGACACAGGTACAAACAATAAGGACAGGTACAGGCTGCGGTTAAGAACTCAAACAAAAACCAAATGCAACGGGGCTACATTCAAAACCAAACCGAACCAGAACGTCACAACGTAAATATTCAAACCAAGAGTGGAACTGAGTATCATTGGTAGTCATGTTGAAATAGGATTTATTTGACAGTTAAGTCATTTGATCAAATTACAGTAATTGATTTGTCATAACATGAAACTGGCAGGTTTGTATATAATATGTGTTTTTGATAAACCAAACATTATCCCCAGTAATCTGCAGCATTATCATGTTCTTCAATCACATTATAGATCTTTTAAATTTTGATTAAAAAAGAGACGCCATACTGTCCTCCGAAGTGTTCATCAGATACCTGGCGAATGACCAACTTTCTATGGATCAATACTCCTGTTGACTCTTAAGGCAGGGTTCTCTTGTTCAACACTCCCTCCTGTGGATTCTTAAGGCAGGGTTGTAAAGGCTGTTGGTGTGAATAAGGAGGTTCTAGAATATTAAGGGTGTAGAATAGATGCAATCATCCTGAGTTCTACTGGCTGTTGGAGTGATTGAGGTGTTTCCAGAATCTTTGCATATCTGCACAGAGGAGTAGACAAGATAATCTGGGGGATCTGCAGTTGAGTAGATTGTGTTTATGTGATCTTTGTGGAAGTCCACAGTAGAGTAGCATGTATGTAAATCATCTTGGGGACGGCTGGTGTCAGCAGGATGGGATGTAGAGGAGGAAGAGACAACTACAGGGAGTGTTTCAGTTTGTCCATCATCCTCTCTGATCTCCTCGTACAAACAGTCAGTCTGCACAGAGAACCAAGGATAACAGTATGACATTAAAATCCACTAGGGGAAGCTGTAAGTCAACATGCACAACCTTTAATTGAACTCTTAGAAGTTCAGGATCCTGTCTCTTCTACCTCATGATTTGTTGCACATATGTGCCATGAGAAAGTAAATATGATCAATCTCTCTCTCTCTCTCTCTCTCACACACACACACACACACACACACACACACACACACACACACACACACACACACACACACACACACACACACACCTCAAATATATTCTATGGGCCCACTCTCCTGTCCTCCCTGTCTCTCTCACCTCTCCACTAGGGGCAGTGTTGATGTTATAGCAGACTGGTTGTAGTGGTGTTAGTTTCTTGCTTCCTCTCTTCTGTTTGTAGAACAAGATCAGTACAAGTCCTAACACAATCACCATGACTACCAAACCAGTACTGATCCACATTAGGGGGTTATGCACTGGAAAGTACAGACAAACAGAGAGATGAAGGACAGAAAAGATGTGATTAGGAAAAGGGACTACAAATAGTGAGCAGAGTAACTTTAGCAACAGAAACATCTGTGCTTCTTGTCTCGAAACCTCAAGTGTTGAGTCACTTCCTGAAGTTGTCATATCGCCTTGGCAATGTATTCATGCCAAGACACTATATCTTCTCCATTTTAACATCTACTAATTTTGACAAACTGACATAAAATGCATCCAAATTACCAGCACTCTTTCTACTATTAGAGTCCGAAGTAGAACCTGAAGGAGAAAGACTAAGATGAATTAGTGGTATCACATAAACAGTAATAAATACATGATTGCCTTAATCTTATTAATTGTTATGTCCACAATAATAGAAGAGATTAATGACACCTTTTCCTGATAAAGAGGGCCTGTGGAAGTTTGTAGATTTCAGATTCGTTATGTGTACATTCAAGGATGTTGCTGAGAGGTTTGGTACTTGAGGAGAGTTGTTAGATGTTGTTGAGAGGTTTGGTACTTCTGTAGAGTTGTTAGATGTTGTTGAGAGGTTTGAAAGTGTTGTGGTGACATGAGGTCTCGGGTTGACAGTTGACTTTATAGCTGTTTGTGTGAACAAAGTTTGGGTCAACATATACTGTAATACCTTGGTTTTCATGTCATAAAAAATAATTCAAGACACAATAAATAATACAACCAATTTATATTAACAGTAAACTTACCATCTGTAACTGTCAGCTGCACCTCCTGGTATGTGTCCTTTGTAAATCTGTCTACTCCACACCAGTAGGTCCCAGAGTCTGACTTCTTCAGGTCCTTGATGGTCACAGTGACGAGTCCTTTTCCATTGTCTTCTATATTGTATCTACCTTCAGTCACATTCCTGCTCCCTTCAGTTTTAACCAGAATATCTTCACCAGAACACGGCTCCTTGCAGAAGTACTTGTTGTTGTTCTTTGCCCATGTGAATGAACAGGGGAAAGTTACGTGTCCTCCTTCTCTCTCTTCCTTAATAAAAGGTGAAGCCTCAACACACAGACCTGTAAAACATACAGATACAGAGACAGATACAGACTCACCAGAGAGAAGACAGTAGAAGACAACATGGAGGATATTCATTCTGGACATTTACTCCACAGTTACTATCCTGTTGTGTATTAATATAACCACCACCTGTTGCATCAGATAGCAGGTTCACAACAGGTAGTCATCTACTCTAAGTCCTACTAAACCATCAGAGGGTTTTTGTCTGCAGCGTGTTTCTAAAATGATCTCTACTTTTATTGAAGCTCCTCCCTCTGACAACCCTCTCTCTCTCACTCTCTGTTCCTCAGTGTCTCTCGCCTTCTGTTTCTCTTGCTGTCTTTCGCTGTTGGCCAAATGTTAGTCTCTTAAATCATTTAGAAGGACATACAGAGAACTCAGATATCATGACTTCATTGTTGAACTGAGTATCATTGGTAATATGTTTCCTTTGAGAGTTTTAATCAAACACAATGTTTTGTGCTTTTTTGTCATAACATGTTCATCTGGCAGGTTCGTAAATAACATGAAATGTTGTTAAACAAAACATTATCCCCAGTAATCAGCAGCATTATCATGTTGTTCAATCAAATTAAAGATCTCTCTATTCTTTATTAAAAAGAGACATAGTTCTATCCTCTGATAAACTAGCAAAAAAGCTCTGCTCGCCTCAAAAACAAGAAATAAAAACTGACCACAGGGGCTCTTCACAATAACTTATTTCCAATGTTACAGCCCAAAAAACTCTCTATGTATACTCAATACTCCTCATGTTGATCACTGGAGTTACATAGAACTACAAATACCAGAGTCATATAGACCAGGGTGACCACTACAGTACATAGAACTACAAATACCAGACTCTCATAGACCACAATGACCACTCTTTCGTAGCATTACGTTTTAATGAAATGCTTCAGAAAGTTTTTCACAAAATGCAGATTTTAGCAGAAAATAAATACATTAATCTGTAAGATGTGACTTAGTTACTATTGTGTCTTGTCCGTTCTTACCACAGAAAAAAATATGTTTTAGCCAAAACGCTTAAAGAATTGCATACATATCTAATTTGTTAACTTTCATCAAATTTGGGTCTGAAAGTTGTATCAAAAACACTGCGAAAACACAGAAGTTGTTTCAAGGTGAACTGAAATGATAAAGGATTCTTTAAAAAACCCAGAGCAGGTAAAGTGAAGCATGTTGTTGTGTCACAGCTCTTGTCAGTTCACCAGGAGTGAATGAGGTGATTTTATAATATTCAGGGCATCTTCAGAGAGGAGTAAACAACTGAATCTGGGGGATCTGCATTAGAGTAGATTGGATTCACATGTATGTGGCGAAACACAGTAGATTAGCATGGGCCCGTATCATCTCTGGGACAGCTGACCTCAGCATCAATCCCACTGGGAGGGTTACGTGTGACTCGGATAGCAGAGTAGGTTACTGAGTCAGCAGGAGAGTTGACAGAAGGGATGACAGAAGGGACGACAGAAGGGATGACAGAAGGGATGACTGAAGGGACGATGGAAGGGACGACTGAAGGGATGATCGAAGGGACGACTGAAGAGGTTGCATCTGTCTGTCGGTCTGCCCCTCTGATCTCCTGGTATAAACAGGTAGAGAACCAATTAAACAATCACATGGTCAGTTACGAGATGAAGGATTAAGTTCTGATCCCCAATAAATGTCATCCAGGAATAGATCATAATTTCCTGAACTTTGACCCATCAAAGCCAAGTCTGAGATTAGCAAACAATCATCTATACTGAAACCATCTGATGCTGTGGTTGTATTTATGTTAGAAGTGGCGATGGGTCTCTCTCACCGTGTATATTTATTTACATAAAATAATGTCCCTCATCAAAGGGTGAAAAAGGCATGTTAGTACGAGAACACATGATTGGTTACCATTGGTTCTGAACCAGGTAAAACCACCTTCACTCTTCTTGCACTCTAGAAGAGGGAAGAAATCCACATTGACACTTTTGTGACACCAACGTTCCCCCCAAATCTACGTCTCTGCTTGAATGACTCAAACCCTTGAATTAAGATGGATCTCTAATGGACATTTTGCTTTGGAGAAAACAAAATTGTTTGTAATGGACAGTTGTGTGTGTGTGTGTGTGTGTGTGTGTGTGTGTGTGTGTGTGTGTGTGTGTGTGTATAAGTGTGACTATTTAGTTTGATGTTTTTTTAAATACTGCTTTTCCTCATCCTATATACAAACGTGTTTAATCCTGTGTTGTGTGGAATATGAATAAGAAATGGAATTCTTCATAACATGCCTGTACAAATAAAGGTAAATAAAAGTTGTTCAGTCCAAAACATTTATATATTTACACTTTGGGGACTCCGGGGCTGAGCTTGGGAGCAAACCGTGTTGTAATTCTTAATGGTTCAAACCACAGAGTCATACGTTAATGGTTCAAAACACTTCTGTAATTATTTAAAGGTGCAAACCATTCTGAAATTATTTAAAGGTGCAAACCATTCAGAAATTATTTAAAGGTTCAAACCATTCTGTAATTATTTAAAGGTGCAACCCATTCTGTAATTATTTAAAGGTTCAAACCATTCTGAAATTATTTAAAGGTGCAAACCATTCTGTTATTATTTAAAGGTTCAAACCATGCTGTCAATATTTAATGGTTCAAACACTTCAGTTAGAGTTAGAACCTTTAGCCCCTCACCCATCCACTAGGGGCATTGTTGGAGGAGACTGGATGTGTTGATTTCCTGATTGTTCTTCTCTGTCTGTAGAACAGGAGCAAAGCCAGTCCTAACACAGTCACAGTGACTACCAGACCAACACAAATCCAGGATCTGTAATGTGATGAAGAGACAGAAATAGACAGGACATTGAGGTGGAGAGAGAGAAATATTGATACTGGTTCAATGCATACAGTTAGAAATGTGTAAATTGCTTCTAGGACAACCATTTCATACTACAGTACTTTGTAGAGCAATGCCAACTGAATCACATCCAGAAGTCGAAAGTGAAAATAGCAATATAAAAAATCGAATAAAATGTATGTTTGATATCTTCCCTATTTCCAGCAATCCAGTGGGTAATTGTTTAGCAGCCAATAATCTCTGTGCTACAGAAACAGCCTCTGGCTGGATTACAGTTTAACCAAAAATATATTGTTTCTTATTGAATATCTTAATAAATGTGGCATGACTACAAGACCTAAAATCTGAACTGAAAGAACTGAAAATCCCCAAATTCTAAGTCAATGTCAATGGAATTTGGTGGGAAAACTCAAAGAAATCAGGAGAAAATCTATATAATTCATTAATTTCCACCAGAACAAGCATCTCATTTGTTGCTCTCTAAAATGAGAGAATAATCCTGCCTGGTTTTGATGCTGAGTTTCCAGAGAGGTCTGACAATGTTGCATATATGTTTGTAATGGTTATGGAGAGAGTAGGTCTGGGAGTTGATTTTGTTGTGGGGATGTTAGATGTTGCAGAGAGGTTGGGGAGCGTTGTGGAGAGATGAGGTCTGGCGTTGGTTGTTGAGGGTGTAGAAGGGGGTGGAGCTGTGTGAGAATAAAAAAGGTGTCAACAGAAGTACTGTAATATCTATGACTTAATCTCAAAGGAAATAAGTCTGTGTTTTTCCCCACAAATAATCCACACAACAACATACAACAACAAATAATAAAAATAATACAGTAAATATAACATACCATTAAATATGAACAGTAAACTAATCATCTGTAATATTAAATACTTATTCATTTTGTCCAGTAAACTAAGCATCTGTTACAACTGGTTTCAGGCAGTAGGAGTCACATGCAGGGATTGAGCTTGCGATCTTTTATTTTTGACAGAGCGACCTTACAAATGCCCAAGGCTAGCGAACACTGTGGTGCTTTCAAATTAAGGAGTTTGTCAGATTGAACTGAACGTGACCCTAAGCATTAACCCCACCCCCCCCCAACAACCAGACAGACATTTACCTTACGTAATCACACACATCAAGGAACAGGTGCGCCTGGTGTTGGGGAGGCAAGGGGGCGGTGGCTTCAGAAGGCCGGTGACGCCCACCGCCAGAGCCCACGCGCACCAGCAGGGGGAGCCACAGGGGAGGGAGTCGTGACATCATCAGTATTACTATATGGACATTTTTACCATCAGTTTACCTACCATCAGTAATACAACATACCAATTTATTGTGACAGTAAACTAATAATCTGTAATACTACATACAATTAATATTATCAGAAATATTTACCATTAGCAATATGATATACCAATTGATATTAATAGTAAACACACCATCAATAATACTACATACCAATTTATATTAACAGTAAACTTACCATCTCTAACTGTCAGATGCATCATATCATATGTATCTAAACCAACTCTCTCCACTCCACACCAGTAGGTCCCAGAGTCTGACTTCTTCAGGTCCTTGATGGTCACAGGGACGAGTCTATTTCCATAGTCTTCTATACTGTACTTACCTTGAATTACATTCCTGCTCCCTTTAGTTTCAACCAGAAAATCTTCACCAGAACACTTCGCCTTGCAGAAGTTCTTGTTGTTGTTCTCTGACCATTGAAGTTATATGTCCATAAGAATGAACAGGGGAAAGTTACGTATCCTCCTTCTCTCTCTTCCTTAATGAAAGGTGAAGCCTCAATATACAAACCTGTAAAACAAGACAGAATCACAACATAGTGAGACACTGATCTGCTGTGAAACCCTGTACATGTTTTACAATAAACCTCCCTAATCTTTTCAAAACACCAACCTACTTTAGAAAGACACTGACCTGCTTTATAAAACCCCTGTACATGTTTTACTATAAACCTCCCTAATCTATTCAAAACACCAACATACTTTAGAAAGACACTGACCTGCTTTATAAAACCCCTGTACATGTTTTACTATAAACCTCTTTAATCTATTCAAAACAAAAGACATATTCAATGCCTTATATACATAGAGAAAATACATCTGATCTGTAAAATGTTCTGTCATCATACTGAATAAATATGCATGCTATCAGACAGGTAGAAAGACAGACAAAAATACAGACAGACTCACCAATAAGGAGACAATAGAAGACAACATGAAGGATTTTCATTCTCGACAGTTACTCCTCAGTTACTATACTGTTGTGTGTCACTACTGTTACTACTCTCACTGTTACTACTAAACTATAACTACACTGGTAACTTGTTGCATTAGATAACAGGTTTACAACAACTAACCTGCCAACTACACTTAGTTCAACTAAACCATCACCAGTGGTTTGACTGCAGGGTGTTTCTGAAATGATCTCTTCCTTTATAGAAACTCCTCCCTCCTGACAACCTTCTCTCTTTCTGTCCCTCAGTATCTCTTGCTTCCTTTGTGTCTTGTGGTCTCATTTTATTTCTTTCACAATATTTTAGACAGTTCTATGGCTTTGGAAGAAAGAGTAGAAAGAGAATGTATGAGAATGAGAAAATGTGATGAATGTTGGTTCAAACTGATGGCCGAATTTTTAACTCCTAAATCATATGGAAGGACACATAGAGAACTCAGACATCACCACTTTAAACCAGGACATATAGAGAACTCAGACACCACTACTTTAAACCAGGACATATAGAGAACTCAGACATCACTACTTTAAACCAGGACACATAGAGAACTCAGAAATCACTACTTTAAACCAGGATATATAGAGAACTCAGACATCACTACTTTAAACCAGGACACATAGAGAACTCAGAAATCACTACTTTAAACCAGGATATATAGAGAACTCAGACATCAGTACTTTAAACCAGAACACATAGAGAACTCAGACATCACTACTTTAAACCAGAACACATAGAGAACTCAGACATCACCACTTTAAACCAGGACATATAGAGAACTCAGACACCACTACTTTAAACCAGGACATATAGAGAACTCAGACATCACTACTTTAAACCAGGACACATAGAGAACTCAGAAATCACTACTTTAAACCAGGATATATAGAGAACTCAGACATCACTACATTAAACCAGGACACATAGATAACTCAGACATAACTACTATAAACCAGGACATATAAAGAACTAAGATATCACTACATCAGAGCAGGACATAGTATAGAGAAGTTGTTATAGTAACCTGCCGCTAATGAAGAGTTTCCTCTTAGAAAACTGTTTCTTAAGGCGGTTTCATGGCTCAGACAGAGGCTTGTCTCTCTTACTGCTAAAAGGAACCAAGACCCTGTTCAGCCAACATTCCATTCATCACTGCCCCTGAACTCAGATAAGGGGGTCATCATTTGGAGACAAAGAAAGACAAGTCTTTAGCATATGTATGTAATGATTTGAGTTAAATCTCAGACTTCAAAGGAAAAGTAAGGATTTAATGGTGGAACAGAGGCAGTAAAATCAAAACAGGAAAACTGCAAAAAAAACATGCAGGCTTATGGCAGGTTTGTGGCAGGTTTGTGGCAGGCTTGTGGCAGGCTTGTGGCAGGCTTGTGGCAGGGATGGACATAAACCCAGCAGGAAACACAATGACTGACCAAGGGCTAACAGAAGAGGGCAAACTATATAGGGAGTTAACGAGGACCAACAAGGACTGGTACAAACAATAAGGACAGGTACAGGGTGAAGATAAGAACTAAAAAATTATTGCAACGGGGCTACATTCAAAACCAAACCAAACTAGAACGTCACAACGTAAATAATCAAGCCGAGTGTGGAACTGAGTATCATTGTAAATTACAGTCATTGATTTGTCATAACATGAACCTGGCAGGTTTTGGAGTTTTTGCTAAACCAAACATTATCCCCAGTTATCTGCAGCATTATCATGTTCTTCAGTCACATTATAGATCATTTAAATGTTTATACTGTCCTCTGAAGTGTTCATCAGATACCTGGCGACTCTGCTTGACAAAAAATGTAGCTGACTTTCTATGGATAAACTCTCCTCTGAACTCTAAAGGCAGGGTTCGATTGGTCAATACTCCCTCCTGTGAACTCTAAAGGCAGGGTTCTATTGATCAACACTCCCTCCTGTGGATTCTAAAGGATAGAATAGATGGAAACCTCCTGAGTTCTATTGGCTGTTGGAGTGATTGAGGAGGTTACAGAATCTTTGCATACCTGCACAGAGGAGTAGACAAGAGCCTCTAGGGGATCTGCAGTTAAATAGATTGGGTTTATGTGATCTCTGTGGAAGTCCACAGTAGAGTAGCGGGTTTGAGTTTGTCCATCTTCCTCCCTGATCTTATACATACAGTCAGTCTGCATAAAGAACCAGCTAGACCTGGTCAGAAATGGAAAAACCTTTACTGTCCACTAGGGGGAGATCTAAGTCAACACACACAACCCTTAAATCAGGGGAATTGAACTCTAACAAGGTCAGAATCGTGTATTTTCTCCCTGATGATTTGTTGCACATATATGCAATGATAAAGTCAATATGGTCAATATCTTTCTCTCTCCCATACACACACACACACAAACAAACACTCACACACACACATTTCACAAATATTCCAAGGTCCCACTCTCCTGTCCTCCCTGTCTCTCTCACCTCTCCACTAGGGGCAGTGTTGCTGTTATACAGGGCAGATGGAGAGAGAGAGAGAGAGAGAGAGAGAGAGAGAGAGATGGACAGAATAGTCCTTCCTTGGCTTTATATTTTTCCTATATACCATCACCAGTTGTTTGTCTGAAAGATGTTTCTTAAATTCTCTCTCTCCCTTCAATACCTCACTGAGTCACCCCTTCACACTCCTCCTCACTCCATCTCAATGTTTTTATTATAAAGGCTTTATTTGAATGAGAAATATCAATACATGGCAAAAGCATGTGGGAAAAGGAAAAGATCTGATAAACAAAAAACAAAGAATAAAGACATTTCAGATGTTGTTTTATTGGTAATTAAGTTGCAATGACAGAGGAAAATGTGCTGCACATTGAAAATGGTTCAAACTGGCTGAATGTTAGACTCCTAAACCACAGCAGAACCCAGTCTATATGTCTGTGTCCCAAATGACGTCCTATTCCCTACAGAGTGCCCTATTTTACACCAGGACCTGTAGAGAACTCAGTCAGCTGTGGATCAAAATGACACCCTGGTTCTGTGCTTTTGAGAGAGGCCTTATCACAGTCGATGAACTATAAAAGGAACCAGGCAGCCTAGTTCAGCCGGCCTCCATTTAATACAATGAATGTTGTCACCTTCCGTGGATTCGTTCCCAGGCCTCCTACATTATGTGTTTGACTGTGACAGGAGTCGATCGCGGAACCTGTTGGTTCATAGCCCACATCTCTAACCACTACACTATTTCAGTCAGTCAGGCAACCAATAAGAGACACTCTTCTAGGCCATCTCTGCTTAATCGTTCAGGCATAAAGTTTGACTTTGATGTTAACTTTCATGTTCTAATGTAAAAATGTTAATTTCAGCCATCAATAGGAAATAATGATGAGACACCAATGAAAAAGTATTGAGGTGTTGTGTTGAATGTTTGGTAGGAGGAGCCATGAGGTGGAGTCTTGAGGGTTTGGTAGGTGGAGTCTGCAGGTGCTGTGTTGAGGGTTTGGTAGAAGTCTTGAGGTGTTTTGTTGAGGGTTTTGTAGGTGGAGTCTTGAGCTGCTGTGTTGAGGGTTTGGTAGGTGGAGTCTTGATGTGTTGAGGGTTTGGTAGGTGGAGTCTTGAGCTGCTGTGTTGAGGGTTTGTTAGATGGAGTCCTCAGGTGATGAGTTGAGGGTTTGGTAGGTGGAGTCTTGAGGTGTTTTGTTGAGGGTTTGGTGGGTGGAGTCATCAAGTACTGTGTTGAGGGTTTGTTAGCAGAAGTCTTGAGGTGTTGTGTTGAGGGTTTGGTAGGTGGAGTCTTGAGGTGTTTTGTTGAGGGTTTGGTAGGTGGAGTCTTGGGTTGACAGGACTGGATTGGTAATTGGCCCTGTGGAGCAATTTGTTATGAACAGCATATTGTGGGTGTATATCTATATATGTGTGTGTGTGTGCGTGTGTGTGCGTGTGGATGTGTGTGTGTGTATGTGTGTGTGTGTGTGTGTTTCATCCACATTTATAACTACATTTGTGTGAAATTGTTTGTCAGGTCTCCACTAGTTAATATACAATTTCCATCTTAGGGGTTGAGTTTAGGGAAAAACCTAGAAATGTACATGGTGTTAATAGAGGGATGAGATTTAGGATCAATGTTTAGGTTGTGGTTCTATTAGAGTCTAACATGTTTCTATGATCATGTTTAGGCATTGATCAGGTTTAGAGTGAAGTTTAGGTTTAAGTCATATGTAGCCAATATGTTTATGTTACTGAGAGTTACATTTAGGATTTGGCTTCAAATAATACTAATGCATAATTTAATGCTTTGTGTCTGTACATAAATACATTAGGGGGGGTTACTCACATGATTTCCTGACTCTCCTCCAATTATAGACCAGTAACAGGATGAGTCCCAATACCAACACAGTCACACTTATACACACCGTGATGACCACTGGAGTACCTAGAACTACAAATACCAGAATCACCCAACCATGACCACTGGAGTACCTAGAACTACAAATACCAGAATCACACAACCATGATGACCACTGGAGTACCTAGAACTACAAATACCAGAATCACACAGACCGTGATGACCACTGGAGTACCTAGAACTACAAATACCAGAATCACACAGACCATGATGACCACTGGACTACCTAGAACAATGAATGCCACACTCACACCCTATGATGACCAATGTACTGCCAAGAACTACAAATTCCAGACACACCATGATGAATGATGAACAGAAATGTAAAAATAGACTACAGACAGTGAGTAGAGTAACCCTAGCAACAATTCACTGAACCTCAAGCTGTGAGTCACTTCCTGTTGGGCCCAGAAGGTGTCATATCGCCTTGGCAGCATAACCTTGCTAAGACTTTTTACCTTCTGCATTATCTGCTAATTTTGATGCATAACAATTTGCAACAATCCCTGCAACAGTAGAAGTAGGTCCTGAAGGTGAGCGAAAGTTTTATGAAGAATATGTGGCAACACATAAATAGTAATAAATGAGAAAATAATCACACCTTCTCCTGGTGAAGAGAGGCTGTGGATGTTTGTAGATGTCAGAAAGGATGTTGTTGAGAGGTTTGGGAGTGTTGTGGAGACATGAGGTCTGGGGTTGACCATTGGGTTTATAGCTGTTAGTGTGAACAAAGTTTGTGTCAATACAAATACAACATTGAGATATTCATGTCATAGGAAAAAAAAAAAGATGAATTTTAAGTCAAAATAAAGAATACTTTAAACAACCAATTTACATTAACAGTAAACTAACCATCTGTAACAGTCAGATGCCCCTCTTTGTATGAGTCTGGGCCAATTCTACCCACGCCACACCTGGCACCATAGTCTGACTTCCTCAGGTCCTTGAGAGTCACAAAAAAGACACCATCAACATGATCAAATATCCTGTATCTACCTTGAGTCACATTCCTGCTCCCTCTAGCTTTAACCAGAATATCTTCACCAGAACAAGTCTCCTTACAGAAGTACTTGTTGTTTTCTGCCCATATGAATGAACGGGGGAAAAAGACGTATCATGACGTACCTTAACGAAAGGCAAAGCGTCAACACACACACCTGTAAATCAAGACAGAGTCACAACATAAAGATACATTGACCTGCTTCATAAAACCCTGTACAAGTTTTACTATAAACCTCTCTAATATAGTAAAAATACCCACATACAGTGGATATAAAAAGTTCCCCTGTTAAAATGCCAAGTTTTTGTGATTTAAAATAATGAGACAAAGATAAATCTTGTCAGAACATTTATCATGTGAACAATTCAATTGATAAACAAAACTGAAATCTTCAAGGGGTGAAAAATATAAAATAAAAACCAATAACCTGGTTGCATAAGTGTGCACACCCCCTTATAACTGGGGATGTGGCTGTGTTCAGAATTACCAATCACATTCAAACCCATGTAAAATAGAAGTCATTACACACCTGCCATAAATTTAAGGGACTCTGATTAATCAAAAATAAGGTTGAGCTGTTCCAGACATTTTCTCAGAGCAAAAGCCATGGTCCCAAGAGCTTCCAAAGCATCAGAGGGATCTCATTGTTGAAAGATATCAGTCAGGAGAAGAGTACAAAATAATTTACAAAGGATTAGATATACCATGGAACACAGTGAAGACAGTCATCATCAAGAGGAGAAAATATGGCACAACAGAGACATTACCAAGAACTAGACATCACTCCAAAATTCATGAAAAGATGAGAAGAAAACTGGTCAGGGAGGCATTCAAAAGGCCAACAACAACATTAAACAAGCTGCAGGAATTGCTGGCTGTGTGCAACATGACAACAATCTCCCACGTTCCTGATATGAATGGGTTATTGGGTAGGGTGGCAAGATGGAAGACTTTTCGTTCAGATTTCAGCCAAGTCTGGCTGAAAATCGCAAAAAGAAACATCAAGTCTCCCAAATGTGTTATGTTCGGGTGACACCAAGGTTGAAGTTTTTGGCCATAATTGTAAAAGGTATGTTTTGTGCAAAAAACACTGCACATCACCCAAAGAACACCATACCCACAGTGAAGCATGGTGGTGGCAGCATCATGCTTTGAGGCTGTTTTTCTTCACCGGGAACCGGGGCCTTAGTCAGGGTGGAGGGAATTATGACCCAAAGCACACATCCAAATCCACAAAAGCATGGCTTCACCAGAAGAAGATTCATGTTTTAGAATGGCCCAGCCAGAGCCCAGACCTGAATCCAATTGAACATCTGTGGGGTGATCTGAAGAGAGCTGTGCACAGGAGATGTCCTCGCAATCGGACAGATTTGGAGCGCTTTTGCAAAGAAGAGTGGGCAAATATTGCCACGTCATGATGTGCCATGCTAATAGACTCCTACC
This sequence comes from Esox niger, assembly GCA_016801105.1. Classification (NCBI taxonomy): domain Eukaryota; kingdom Metazoa; phylum Chordata; class Actinopteri; order Esociformes; family Esocidae; genus Esox; species Esox niger. The sequence continues at coordinate 22,674 of JACXGJ010009103.1, forward strand.
CCCAAAGACTGGGTGCTGTAATAAAATCAAAAGGTGGTTCAACAAAGAATTAGTTTTAGGGTGTGCTCAACTATGCAACCAGGTTATTGTGAGTTTTTTATTCCCCCCTCAAAGATTTCCCTTTGTTTTTCAATTATATTGATCATGTTATAGGTCACATAAAAGGTGGAAAAAGTTCTGACATGATTTCTCCTTGTAAATTTTTTTTTCAGGGGTGTGTAGACTTTATATCCACTGTATGTTCAATGCATCATTACACAGAGAAAACCAGTTGGATCTGTAAAATATTCTGGTTTCATACACAAAAAATAAATGCACACATTTTCAGACAGACAGGCAAATGTCACCATAAAGGAGACAGCAGGAGACGACATGAAGGATATTCATTCTGGACATTTACTCCTCGGTTACTATCCTGGTGCGTGTCAGTGATACTACTCTCACTGTTACATATGATCCCTGTTACTACTAAACTTTGATTATACTATCATCTGTTGCATCAGATAACAGGTCCACAACAGGTAGTATGTTTAGTGAGTCTTACTCAACACCACCAATGGTTTGACTGCACAGAGTTCCTTACAGGCACTTCATTGAAGCTCCTCCCTCTTCTGCAAACATTTCTCTCACTCCCTCAGTGTCTCTCTCTCTTTCTATCTCTGTTACATTATTTGCAGACACTACTAGTGCTTGAAAATAGAGAACTCAGACATCACTACATCAGACCAGCACATAGTATAGGGAAGTAGTTATAGTAAAAAATAACCTTCCACTGTTGAAGAGTTTCCTCTTAGAAAACTGTTTCTTGTGGTGGTTTTATGGCTCAGACAGAGGCCTGTCCCTCTTACTGCTAAAAGGAACCAAGACCCTGTTCAGCCAACATTCCATTCATCAATGCCCCTGAACTCAGATACTGGGGTCATCATTTGGAGACAAAGAAAGACAAGTCTTTAGCATACGTATGTAATGATTTGAGTTAAAGGAGAACCCAATCACAGACTTGAAAGGGAAATTGTGGATTTAATTGTGGAACAGAGGCAGTAACAGGAAAACTGCATAAAAACAGGCAGGCTGGTGGCAGGGACAGCCATCAACCAAGCAAGAAACACAATGACTGACCAAGGGCTAACAGAAGTGGGCAACTATATAGGGAGTTAACGAGGACCAACAAGACACAGGTACAAACAATAAGGACAGGTACAGGCTGCGGTTAAGAACTCAAACAAAAACCAAATGCAACGGGGCTACATTCAAAACCAAACCGAACCAGAACGTCACAACGTAAATAATCAAGCCAAGTGTGGAACTGAGTATCATTGTTATAATGTTGAAATAGGATTTATTTGACAGTTAAGTCATTTGATCAAATTACAGTAATTGATTTGTCATAAAATAAACCTGGCAGGTTTGTATATAATATGCATTTTTGCTAAACAAAACTTTTCCCCAGTAATCTGCAGCATTATCATGTTCTTCAATCACATTATAGATCTTTTACATTTTTATTAAAAAAAGAGACACCATACTGTCTTCTGAAGTGTTCATCAGATACCTGGCGACTCTGCTTTTTAGGCTGGTCAGTCAGCCTAAAAATTTACCTGACTGACCAACATTCTATGGATCAACACTCCTGTTGACTCCAAAGGCAGGGTTCTATTGGTCAACATTCCCTCCTGTGAATTCTTAAGGCAGGGTTCTATTGGTCAACACTCCCTCCTGTGGAAACTTAAGGCAGGGTTCTATTGGTCAACACTCCCTCTTGTGATCTCTAAAGGCAGGGTTCTATTGGCTGTTGGAGTGAATAAGGAGGTTCTTGAATATTAAGGGTGTGGAATAGATGGACTCATCCTTAGTTATACTGGCTGTTGGAGTGATTGAGGAGGTTCTAGAATATTAAGGGTGTAGAATAGATGCAATCGTCCTGAGTTCTACTGGCTGTTGGAGTGATTGAGGAGGTTCCAGAATCTTTTCACTGCAGCACAGAGGAGTAGACAAGATCATCTGGGGGATCTGAAGGAGAGTAGATTGGGTTCATGTGATCTTTGTGGAAGTCCACAGTAGAGTAGCTTGGATGTAAATCATCTTGGGGACAGCTGGTGTCAGCAGGATGGGATGTAGAGGTGGAAGAGACAACTACAGGGAGTGTTTCAGTTTGTCCATCATCCTCTCTGATCTCCTCGTACAAACAGTCAGTCTGCACAGAGAACCAAGGATAACAGTTTGACATTTAAATCCACTAGGGGGAGCTGTAAGTCAACACACACAACCCTAAAATTGAACACTTAAAAGTTCAGGAACCTGTCTCTACCTCATGTTTTGTTGCACATATGTGCCATGAGAAAGTAAATATGATCAATCTTTCTCTCTCTCTTTCTCTCCCACACACACACACACACACACACACACACACACACACACACACACACACAC
>JACXGJ010009104.1:0-25102 GCA_016801105.1 Esox niger
CCTCCAATTGGGGAACCTACTTATGTTGAATGTTTGTGCACGTAGTGGTGGTTTATTTTGGTTGTTAGCCGTAGGCTATGTCACCCAGTTGTAAGTTTGCTTTGAGTTTGTTTGTTCTGTTTAATCTTCATTAAAGACATGGTGTATTACACCAACCGTTCTGCCTCTGCCAATCTGTCCAAACCCCAAACTTGTGACACTCACGACTATAAGGACAACAGGAAAACACAGGATAACTATTGACAGATAAAAGAAAATGTGTTGGCAGCAGTTGCTTATAAAGAGCTTGGTGATTTAATTGACAGTGTTCTAGCTCTATTGATACAGGTTATTAAATGCAAGTCTGGTTAAGCTAACTGTCTGATGAATATCCGGTACATGCATCAGCTGTCTCTGTTGTTCTACCTCCAGGAAATGTCCTTGATTAAGTTTTTTCCTGGACAGATTTGACACTGATTAGGGAAATGGTATGGTAAAAAGTTATAAAATATGGTATTGAAGTGGAAAATCAAGGATCGAAGAATCATTAACCATCATTAAACAGAATGATCATGGAAATGCAACCTCACAGTCATCTTCAATGAAAGGAAAGCGAACCGGCTCCGGTGTACCGCCGACCGAACGCTGACGCCAGATAATGAGATGTGCAAAAAAATGAGCCAAGTCTCGTAAATAAAAAAGTTCTGGTACAGGTGTGTAATATATGTGCAGAAAGCTTAGAATCCCGTTAATCTAACTGCCGTATCGAATTTAAAATAGCTACTAGCTATTAGCACTTACGGCGACTAAGTTCTATGCAAGTGTTTGAGTACAGTCAACAATCACAGCGTTGTAGAACAAAATCCAACTCGATCCACTCGGAACAAAACTATTCATGATATTAAAACTCTTACTACGTTTTTAGCCAGCAATAATTGGTATTCCTGAAATCAAGAGTCTCTAGCATTCAACCAGACATACAGTATCCTTCTTAGTTGCCCATATGCTTCGTACCACGAAGCATTCCTACAAACTACAGTGTCTCCTTTAAAATGGAACAAAACCATATAGCTATGGAAAAAATCAAGTGACCACTGCAAATTTTTCTTGACTTTCCAAAAAGGTTGAAAATTAAAAATCTTCTGTTCCTCACTCAAAACCTTGATTTCCAACTTTATTGAAAATGAAAGAAAATGGTGCAGTTGTCTCAATTTTTCCAGTGGTGTATATTTCTATATATTGTATATATCTGGCAGGCGGGGGCAGGGAGTTGGTGGCAGGGTAAAAGTTCTAGGTTCTTCAACTTCATGAAAATCACCCATGTTAACAGCCATCAGCCCATGATTCCGTAGTGAAACTTGCGGTCAGAATGGACCAGGTGATGCCCATTGTTTGTGAGCATTTGAGAGAAGCACAAAGAGCCCAATAAAAGATTCACCCATGGATGTGACTTGATTCACCCAAGTCACATCGGCCTGATGGTGGAGGGGGATGTGCCTGTTGCTTTCCTCTGCAGGGTTCCCATTAGAACTCTCAAAAGAAATGGTAAACATGGTCAAGACCTGACGTTCCAGCAACAGGAAGAGTTACGGCAGTATGTCGATCAGACGTCTTCTCCTCAGTACTGGGACTGATAGTGTAGCATTATATTCAATCCCCTCCAGGGAAGGTGGGGCACGTGAAGTTGTACAAGGTCCCTGAACCTCATCACCCAGCCATCTATACTGAGTTAGAATTTTTTGGGGAGTTAGACAGTGTCAAAGCCAGATGGTGTCAAAGCCAGATGGGACACTGCTCCGCAATCACTTCAGAGGTCATGGATGAAGTGTGACTATATCCTATGCCAAGGGCTGATGAGCTCATAGTGTGGATTAGACAGGCTAGATACATCACCATGCTAGATCTCAACAAAGGGTATTGGCAAGTCCAACTTACCGCCTCTGCCCATGAGTAAGCTGTCATCTCTACACCAGATTGGCTTTCCTACAACAATATCTTTTACTACTCTGCCTTCAGGATCCAACAGGCAGCCAACCCATACAAGTGCTAGATTCACAGGGTGAAGCGCAGTATCTTGGTTACACAACAGGAGAAAAGGGTTGAGACAATAAACTGATCTCATCAAAGCACGAAGACTCAGATGAGTACTGTCAAGGGGCTGGCCATATACTACCAATGTTTACTCTAAGGTTTTCTGCTTGTAAATTTTCTCTGACTGACCTAGAAGGTTGCGTACATTCATTTTAATTTATTTATTTGGGTTGTCTTAAAGAAAATCTAAACAGGAAATGTCTAACGTGTTGCTATAATCCTTGTGGGATTTGAGATTTGAGTTGAAGTATTGTCAAGTAAAAAAAGGTTTTTCAGAGTGTCAGTAATTATTACTGTACTCTACCTTAACTCCAACAGTAAAATAGTGTGTTCACTTTTTGTGTAAATTCCGCGTTCATGTTGGTTTTAATCTCAATCTTCAATGTATATATCACAATAAGCAATCTATATGTCCAATCTGCAGTCTGTTCCTTCACACTGGATATTTCTTTAGTGTTTATCCTAGTCCGAGGGTCTGCTTTCCTTATTAAATATGCAGTTCTGAGGGAGGTGAAGTCATTATGCTTCAAATGATTTGCAGGATGTATGGTGCTGTCTTGGGTGGGGTGGATTTTTAATTATCCACTCAGCTTGTTTTTGTTTATTATAATTCATTTAATAAAATAGAAGCCAATAACTTGCCACTGTATTCGTATGCTGCTGCTTCTTAATAAAATATTTGAGTAGATTTGCATGATGTGGGCAATAATTTACATGATCTCCAAGGCAATCGAGGAACCCTTGTGTTTTGGTGCTGCTGTATATTTAATGTGTTAGGTCTTTGAACTGTCTCATCTGGCACAGGAGGTGGGAACTATTCCTTACCCATCAAAGAGCCTTGGTTCACTGCCACATCTGTCAAAGAGGTAGATACAGATAAAGAGAGATACAGGTGAAGAGAAAGTATTACTGTATAATCTGTTCATGCATTTGTTCTATAACTACATAAATTCAGCTTGTTGCACCTTGTCTCTGACTGTTTCATATTTCTGGCCATCTGTGATTAACCTGCCAAAATAAAATCCTTGTGGCTATTTGAAATAACATTCCCTAAAATACACATAAGGAGCCAGACGTTGTTGAAAAAATGATTCTCGCTCCGAGGTAACAATATGACAGCCGTAGGGATGTAAATATTACACTTTATTCCTGGAGTATCCTTATTTTAAACGGATATTCAAGTAAAAATGTAAATGGTTATTGTAAAGAAGTATTTATACTTCCTATTCAAAGAACCATTTGAATTACCTACCCGCTCAAAACGTTGCCCCAAAAGGTTTAAATGGGGCAAAAGGTTGTTTTGAGGAAGTTGTGGTAAATCACACTGTTTTGAACATTTCAAGTTGAACTTGAAATGCATGAGCATCTGTGAGAGCAGTGAAATAACTGAAATTCAACAGGGTTTCTAGGTGAGGCAGATGGAACCAGAAGACCAGTAAACCAGGAAGGGAAGGAGGTAGGAAAGAGAAAAAGAGAACAAGCACAGTGTCATAAGACCAACTAGGTTGAAAGACAGATGTCAGTACGACTGGATTGATTAGTTGTGGACAAAGCTGTTAGCTAATGAAGGGTCTCTATGGAAGACAAGAGCAACCGTCCTGGATATGTTCTTTCACAGATCTGAGTTAATCATGACAGTGAAGGGAGTGGGGAGTTTGCTGACAGCAATAGAACACAAACTAGAATTGTCAAATAACATAATGGCTGTCTAAAGGCTTAATTCAGCCTGGGAAAGATGTGGTTTTATGACACAGAAGATATTACATGATCTACAGCCCTACTTTACAAATAAGGATGAGGGTGTTTGGTGTATGAAATAGAGCTTTCAGTCCTGGAACTCCAATTAGATTGTCTGGTCTGTAATTTTCAGTAAAATCTCAGTAAAATCTCAAACCTGACTGTAGGTTAAACTGACTGGACACATTGGGGGCTGAGACTTAGTTGTTCCCCTCAGTCATCAACATGATTGAGGGGATTTTACCTCAGTCATCCGACCCTCTAGCACATTGCTCACCTACTAAGTTCACTGAGAAGGGCTTCCCCACATCCTTCATGTTAAGTCCCAGTGATTGTCTTGTGGCAACATGTGTTATGGGTTTATGATGGTTTATGTTCATGGTGTTGGAATTAAGCTGCGTTCCCCTGCTCAAACGTTGCATGTGTTAACAAGTGGTTGCGTGCCACTGAATTGACAATGTCATTGACTGACAGAGGGCAGTAGCATGTCATGTGGTTAGCAATAGGAGGGCTGTTCATGGAGCCCCTCTGTTCTCTTCCTCCCAGGTGGGACAGAACTCCTATGAAGAAAAACAGGCCTTGATAATCTGTCTATGTCAGGGGTGTCAAACCGGTTCCACAGAGGGCCGAGTGTCTGCAGGTTTATAGTTTATCCTATAAATTGGTTCCCAGTTCAGACCTAAATAACCAGATGAGGGTAGAAACTAACCAATGAGTGAATTAATCAATCAAGTACAAGGTGAGAGCAAAAACCTGCAGACACTCGGCCCTCTATGGAACCGTTTTGACACCCCTGGTCTATGTTATTAGGATAAGTCAGCCATTTATTTTTTGGACAATCGTATTTTTCATTGATCCCATAACCACACTATTTGTGTTTCATTGTCTAACAGTTATCTGCTTGGGCAGATAGGAATGATTTGGCGACACAATGAGGCAAAATTTCATCAACCTTGGAAAAGTCTTACACTGCCACCTGCTGTTTGAAATGCTTTATAGCAGAAATAAAAACCATGGCTCTTAATTATTGTAACGTCCTCTGCTGGTGACATCCATACATAACCACAGACATGGTAATACAATTATTATTGCAATTAATACAGTTTTGAAAATGCCCACACAGCGAGTTATGATTCATCCATATTCATCATCTTGCTGACAAAGCTTCTTAATCTTCAACAGCGTTTCTGGCACCATTGCAGTAATGTGTTCCATCAGTGACTGAGTGGCTTTTCATTGCATGCCACTGGTGTGGCTTCAATTGGGCACTTCTTATGAAATCAATGCTCTCTGGGGCTGTTGCCTGAGCAAACCTGGTCAAAAGGTACGCTGTATACATGCATAGTACCATTATGTCATGTACTAGTCATTTTATCTTATCTGACATTATGACCTTCATTTAGCAATCATACCGTTTATTGTTATAGTTATTCCATTTAAAAGTAATCTTAAAAGGTCTTCCGGAGGGTTTAACCAGGTGAAGGAATTGTTTTATGGTGTTCCAGCTTGTATTTCGGTCTCAGTGTTTTCTAGGAGCTAATAATCGACTGATGAGCTTAGGAGAGATTTAGGATTTAGAGCATATTAGAAAGGAGGAGGACTGCGGGGAGGTAGAGTGAGGTTGGAGAAGACAGTGATAGAAAGCAATGGATGAAGAGGCAGAAGGAGAGTGGGATTGTGTGACAGGAGAAAGATAGAATGAAACAACAGAAGCAGGGGGTACAGAACGGCACGGAGAAGAGAGACACCACTGTGAGAAATTCAGAGGGAATGAAACAGAGGGAGAGGGGTAGAGAAAAACGCAAGCGCAGTGATGAGAGAGGGAGGAGGGTAGAGGAGGGTGATAGACTAAGAGGGAGGAGGGTGATGGAGAGAGTTAGGAGGGCGATAGAGAGAGGGAGAAGGTTGGTGGAGAGAAAGAGGAGGAGACAGGCTGTCCAGCCGATGGAAGCAGAGCTGGGAGACGGGACACGCCTGGCCTGAAGGAGGGCTGCTCCTCTCTTTTTACTAACACAAACACACACACATACACACACAATCACAGCATCGACAGAGGAAAGAAGCCAGAGAGCCGGGATAAAATCCCAGGAGACCGTGCCTGTCAACCTGCAGCCATGGCCGATGTGGGTGAGTGGAAAAAGCCTTTGTTACAGCTGGTGGACAGCAATGAAAGTGTTGTCAGTATTTTGAGCCGGGTGGAGATGTACAGCAGGGATGAACGAGGAGACAAGAAGCAGCCTGTCTGTTAGATACTGTCGGGTGTTTAAAGGTCATAGTAACCTGGGCTGACGTTACCGGACCCAGTAAACATTGAGGGCACAGGGCTGTCGCCGTAGCAACCCCGCGAGACAAAGTCGTTCTTGCGACGTCAATGGTAGTAAGAACCACGGTGGGGGATCCTAAATCTCTGTGGGACTCTTCTGTACACCTAGGCCGAACATTGTGTGTTAATACATCGTCTGACGATTCTCTTGTCCGAAGATTCTGTATTATTAAACTGCAATAGTGAATTAGTAGTGTACTTTAAATCAGTTACAGAATAAGCTAGAGATACGTTATATATTCACCATTGTTTAAGCGGCCAAGATGCGTGCAGTTCACTGCACACGCAACAACATTTGCTATAATGTTCAAAAACGTCGAATTTGCACATGCACGCACTGAGTGCCAAAGGGAAACTCTGAAATGGGGGTCTGCATGGTGCTTGGGACGGTATGTAACCCCTGTAGCCCACCGCTGAACGTTCTATTTTCACACTGCTTATCAGGGATTAGCCAGGTGATTACTTTCTGTGCTCTGCCTCTCTGTGGCTCTGCCTAGAAAGTGTTTTGATGGAGGGGCACAGAGGACAGCTATACCTGTCACAACCGCACTGTTGAATAAGCCCCACTTTGCCCTTTTTATAAGCTTTCAAAGTTATGGGTTCTAGGCTCTCTCTGTTGGTCATAAGGCTTTATTTTCAGGTAGGTTAAACAGTGGTAGGATGTTGGATGGTAATTTTAGGCCCAAATAAGTGATCTATAAGTGCTAGCTCTTTAAGTACATTTGATTTATTTAATTATTGATTCGTGAAATAATAAATGTGCTTAGTATACCTGTGGTACCCAACCAGAAACACAAATACTCAAAATATGGTTATAACAACCAGTCACGGCAACCAAAGATCTGTTGATGAATTTCACAATGGTTATATTTCTCCCTCCCCATCCCTCAGCTTTCTACAGAAACAGAGGATGAATGCTTTGTCTCTGCTGATTCCCATATCCATCCAATAGAACATTAGTCCAAACTAAAGGTTGCCTCTTTAATTTGACCAATATAGCCCGAATAGGGAGATTTCCCCCCACGCAGGCACGCAGCTTCTTCTGTCACAACAGCATTACAGAGCAGACCGATGTTTGACAGATCAGGTCAATGCCATGCACTGTGGTGTCAGATGTGTGCTTGGCAGAGAGGATGGACGCATGTTAGGGCAATGATGTACACGTGTACCATCTCTGCTTTCTCACCTTAACGTATAGCATTGTTAAATAACCACCCTCTGATGTTAAACAGCGTGCTAAATGAGCCCACTATTACTCCAGATCACTCTGCCCGTGTGCTCACATGGTACATTCGTGCCATTCTGGTCCTGTGCACCAGGTGTCAATGTGTTTTTCTGAGATGCATTGCACCAAAATGTAATTTGCAATCTCTGCATTGGCTTAAGGGGGAATCACTTGTCCAGAAAAATCCAGAAGGAACATAAAACCTGATTTACTGTGTTTTTATTGTGTTAGACTCACGGACACGTATTGACATGACAGAGAATGAATGCATTAACTGCACACCCATATTGATGTGTATGTGCATTGGCAAGCCACTACGAGATAGGAATATCCGGAAGATTCCTGAGGGGTTTCGGTGTAGATGTTTGTGAGTGGGTGTGTATAACGGCACCAGAATGTACAGTTCTGGAGCACGTTATGTGTACAGGGATAGTTTTTAGCAGCGCAGCTATTCTGCAATAGGAAATGACTGACATATGATGTGTTTCTCTTCTTGTGTGTGCAACAGACTCTTTGAGCGAGGCACTGAATGCCATCAGTGTGAGTACAGAGTTGATAGAGGAGGAGCTGAAGCCTCATCTGGACACTCTGCTGGCCGTGCTGCTGGAGAAGAGTGAGGCTGCACTGTACACACAGAACACACCACACACACACATACACACATTTTCTATCCTTCTGGGGGAGTATAAATGTGTTATCATTCAACATCCAACTTCAACCCCTAATCTGATGGAGCAGTATTTTTTTAGTGCTATATAGTCCACCACAGGTTGGGTTTGAAACTTCCCTGTCCAGCTTGGCATTGGCTGCCAGGGTCTATAAATAGGCTAAGACAACAATTTAATCCTACAGACAAAGAATCATACTTGTGACATTTAAACAAACAAAAAAAACCATTAGGAATCGTTATTTGACATGGTTACCATGTTTCACACACTAATGTCAAAACAGTAATTGTCAAATGTAAAAAATCGAGTGGCCAGTCATTTGTCTGAGTGCAGTTTGTGAAAACTGTTCAGCTATTGTTAAAAGGACAAAATAAACTTTAGTTAATGGAAGGACATTGACATTACGTTTATTGAAAGTGGGAAACCAAGTCAATACGATAACCTTTGAGCCAAGTAATTACACGAATATAAACTAATTGAAAATAGCTGGTAATTAATGACAGTATGTTCCAGTTGTTTCTACCAGGCTGCAGCCTGTATAGCAACCCAGATATTTCTTGTTGATCCAATATGTGGCACCTTGCAATTACATGTAACATGGTCACATTTTGCCGTGAGTCATGTACATGTCAATGGTCTTCAACATGGAAATCCAAAACATGAGTTAAAGTAAAACAAGAGAATGTGTTATAACATCAGTAGTAAAATGCATTGAATAAAATGAGTACATACATGTATATTTACAAATTCCTTGTTTCAACTGTGTACTGACTGATTCTGCAACAACAATATTAACATATACTTCGGATGGGATTTCTAATTTCTAGTTGATAATCCTCTGTTTATCTTAACACTGGAAAATAAAATCGATTCATTTTACAATGGCTGGTTATTTTCTATCTTGGGATAAGATATATTACATTTTTGGTCCTAGTCTTTAAGTGGGTCGGTTCTGTCCCCAGAGAAGGGTGCAGCTGTGGAAATCGCAGCCAGTGGTATCCTGCCCACGCTGGCACAGTCCCTCCGGAGAAAGAGTCCCGTGACCAACCAGGTGGCACTGGTTGTGGCAGAGATGGCCAGAGAAGGTAAGACGAGATGCCAGCCTGCTACAGTAACGCTATGGGCCATGAATATCAATCAAGTTAAATGTAGAAAATCATTACAACAGTAATTGGTGTCGTACTGTTTGAAAGATTCACTGATTAATATATGTAGATTTTGGGCTGCGAACATGGATGAATTGTTTTCTTGCCATCCATACTTGGTCCTGTTCATTAGATATCAACTAACATTCAATACAGGACCTTGCTTTAAGGTGCAAATGTGGCTTCTGAAAATAATGCTAACGCGCTCTTTTAATTAACTTAATGCAAATTCCATCTACACTAGACAGCATCCGTTACCGCCGTCTCTCCTTGCTTCAACATCCTTCGTTCTTTCTCCTTAAGCAGTGTTTTCTGCAGTGCTTTTGCCAGTTATTTTGCCCCCAAAACCAAAGAGGCGAGTCGTTTTAGTGTTCGCTTATTTGGTAGTAGCACGAATGCCAAGTCCTTATCATATGCCAAGACGTGGCCGCTCATTTATGAACGTCACAACATCCTAGGATCGCTGCACGTGCACAGAGTCTGAGGAGATTATGTCTGTGAGTTCCAGCGGCTGTGAGGGACCCGTGCATCGATGCTGGGCTGGTGACAGTTCTGGTGCCCCTGTTGAACAGCGCAGACGAGGAGCTGCTGCTTCACACGGGCCGAGCCATTGGACGGATCTGCTTCGACAACAGTGAGTCTCCGGCGGGCTCGGGGCTCCTGAAAGGGAAACGGAATTCACCTGCAGTGACAGGATGATTCTTATCATTTTTGCTTACTAAAGGATTCTTCCTACACATTGCTGCTCCTGGTGTGTGTGTGTGTGTGTGTGCGTGTGTGCCCTCAACTCGCTATGTGTATTTTTCTGTCACAATCAATGACTCCCTCTGCCAGCGGCCCAGCAGGATGAGCTGGTGCAGAGTGGGGTCATCCCCAGGCTGGTGGCCATCATGAAGCAGTACCCAGAGAATGACCCCCTAGTCAACGTGTGTCTGCTGGCCCTCTGTAACCTGGCTGACATGGGTGAGGAACAACCCCTGTAGAGTCACATGACTGTTAGTACTGTACAGTGTGCCCTCTTGTTTTGTAACTTAAGAGCAAAGACCTGAAAAAACAGCCCTCGATTTCACCTGTGCGTTTTCGGCAAATATTTCAGCATTTATGCCTTTATCAGCAACCGTTTGGGAGCCAAACCATTTCCCTGATGTCTTTGGATTTCATGTTTGTACTTGGGATTTGATGTTTGTTCTTGGGATTTGGGATTTCATGTCACTCTGTACACTGCAGACACAGCCCGGGAAGCGCTGGTTGAGGTGGCTGTGGCAGAGGTCCTGACGGCCCAGCTGAAACGGGCTCCTGACGCGGAGAGAAGACACCTCATACTGGAGGTGCTGGGCTCGCTGGGGGAGAGTGGTGAGTTTGGGCAAAGGCCTGAAATGAGGATCCTTTATACGGAGATGGATGAAATAGACTGCATGTGAAGTTCCGGCTTCTCACAAGGAGGCTTGATTTTATTGTCGTGTTGCCATTGTCAGACATGCTAAAGCTGCAGTTTGTGGAGTCTGGTGTGCCCGAGGCTCTGTCGGAGATGATTAGGGGGCTGCAGGGGGAATCGGACCCCCATGATCTCTGCAGCATCAAGATTGCCTCCAGCCTCATCGTGTCTCTACTGCTGGGAGGTGAGGAACCCAACCTGCCTTGCTAGCACAAGAACATGCATCATGGTTAGAATATTTAAGAGGACCTCCAGAATCCATCCATGCATAACTCACAGGAATCCCTTAATGGGCTGTCAGCTGATGTCACTCAATGTTCGCTGATGTCTGGTTCAGAACAAGACCCAGCAAAGATACTTTCTACACTCAAATAGCCACGCATTTTCTTTTGTGTTCATGCATCTTTTTCTAATGGCAAATTGGACACTGATCACAAAACATGGATGATACACGGTTGACTGGTCTGAATGTATGCCGTGTTCGCTGCATTAGACGAGTCCATGCAGAAGTGTTTTGGTGAGGGCAAAGGGGTGGTGTACCAGGACGTGCTCTCCTGGCTTCAGTCCTCCAACAATCAGCTTCAGCTGTCTGGAGCCCTGGCCATTGCCAACTTTGCCAGAAATGGTAAGATGGACCGCCAGACTGACTCACCTACATTGGTTTTGACATAAGACTTGATTCTCCCTTGTCTTGTTTATTTAGTCTATCTACATTATCTAGTGTTTTAACGCCTCTCTTAACCTTTTCACTCACTGTATCGTTGCTCTGTCTCTTCTCATCAATGCTTGTCTCCGCTCGAATCTCTTCCCCTCACTGTCTCGCTCGCTTGTCAGACAGTAACTGTGTGAAGATGTTGGAGCTGGGGGTGGTTCCCCACATCCTGACGCTGCTGGAGCAGCATGTCGACGAGGGCGACGTATCCGTCCAGCATGCTGGACTGAGCGCGCTCAGAAACCTGGCCATCCCTGGTGACCTGTAGAATGAATAAACAGAAACACACACACACAGATGAATGATAAACAGCTTAAATGAATCTCCAGTGTGATGACTCAGCTGTGGAACTCCCTGACCCCTCATGTTTCTGGTGTTTCAGCCAGTAATAAGGTGAGGATGCTGGAGGACGGGGTGACAGAGAGGATCAGGACCTTGCTGCGCTCTGACATGCCCCCGGTGCAGTTTAAACTCCTGGGCACTTTGCGCATGATGGTGGATGGACAGGGTGAGTGGAAAAGGATCACAGTAACAGTGAATAGGATTTGTGCTTAATAGGGGTACATGGGCTTTCATTCAAAAGAAAGAAATGTCCTTGTTTTTGAAGGCCTGGAAGGCCAGCATCCCGGAGTCACCTCTTCATTGTGGACGTAGAGGCTGGTGTTTTGCGGGTACTACTATATTTAATGAAGCTGTCAGTTGAGGACAGAGTGTGATGCGTCTGTTTCTCAAACTATTTGTCTACTTCCTCAGTTAAGCACCAGGGCCTCCCACTCTTTAGTATTTCTGGCCATTTTGAGCCTATAATCGAAGCCACTATTACTGATGCTAAAGATAGTGAACCAGTCTAAAGAAGGACAGTTGTATCGTTTTTATAATCAGCCCAACAGTTTTCAGTAGTGCTAACACAATCATGAAAGCGTTTAGTAATGATGACTTTGCCTTTAAAAATGATAAACTTGGATTAGTAAACAACCTGCAATTGGAACACCGGAGTGATGGTTGCTTATAATCTACTGTACCCATGCAGATATCCAATTAAATATCAGTTTCTAGCCTCAATGTCTACGCTGTATTTCAGATCAATTTGTTGTTATTTTATTTGACAAAAAATGAGCATTTCTTTCAAAAACAATGACATTTCAAAGTGGCCCCAAACCATTGAATAGTAGTGTATACATAACACACGATCCGATTCATCCAAAATAATGTAAGAAAACTGCATTTGGCTCTTGCTGAGGTAATTGTATATACATGGGACCATTAAAAAAACAGAGCCGATGCTCCTACTAGCAGTCCCCTGCATACAAGGGTTAATTCAGCACCATGAAATGTCGAGATAGTAAACTATGTCCTGAGACAGTTGATATTACAGCCTATTTACGGTATCTGTGGGAGTTCTCAGTGCTGAACAAAAGAGTAAATACCATGCCACCACAGCCACCGCTATGATCTGTCACAGTAAATTGCGGGGTACTGCAGCTCCTGTTGATTACTGTGTTCCACAGCTGAGGTAATAAACTTGTCTGCCTCAGGGTATCACCTCTCTGAGTTTGCATTCTGAACCAACCTACTCCTCTCGACCCATTCGCCCACTTCAGCCTTGGCTTTCCGTTTCTCTGGTTCTCTTTCTACTTTGTTTAGTCCCCTTTCCGTTGGAACCACCTAATCACCGTTGTTTCCCTCCTCCCTTTGTCGCTGCTCTATATTCCCTCTAACATATTTCTCTCATCGCTATGCTTGCCCCTCACTCAAACCACTCTATTTTTGAATCTCTCCCTCCCTCTTGCTGTCCGTCTCAGAGAATGCTGCTACGGTGCTGGGTAAAGATGAGGTTCTGTTAGCCAGAGTCATGGAGTGGTGTGAGGCACGGGATCATGCAGGGGTCAGGGGAGAGGCCAACCGCCTCCTGGCTGCTCTTATTAGACACAGCCGTGCCCCGGTGAGACAAACACACACACACACACACACACACACACACATACACACACACACCTCTTCTAGAGACTGATTTTCTGCCACACAACTCTGACAGGAAGTTATCAGTGCTGTAACCAAAGCAGATGGGGTGCGACACCTCATCTCCATGGCAACCAGTGAACACGTCATCATGCAGAACGAAGCCCTGGTTGCCCTGGCGATTGCATCTGCCATAGACATTGGTGAGTGATTTAACTGTACAGTCCTTTGAGAACAAGGATCCAGACATGAAGCTATACTGTGGACCAACTTAACATATTTATATTGACATTACTACTAAAAACCAAAATAAATATAATTGTAGTCATCACAGTATTATATACACGTATGTAATATGTACGTTATTTCATATCAGTGCAGAATAATGTATTGCTGATGTAATATTTAACATTGTAAAGCAGTGGTTCTGAGTTCTATAAGGTCGTATAACACAAGCATGACATCATACACTTTTACCATATAAACCGGTTTCCACTAACAATTAGGCACTTCAGGGGTTTGTGGTATATTGACAGTATATCACGGCTAAGTGCTGTGCCTAAGAACATCTCTAAGCTGTGGTGCATCGGTCACGTACCAGAGCCCTTGTGCATTATTGCATAAATAGTGAATTACAGAAAGCTAATTTTAGGTGTTGCAAACACATTCAATTCAATTGCACAACATCATAATGTGCTTTGCTTTCCGTAAATGGGTGTTGCGTGTGTTTCTTGCTGTTCTCCAGACTCCATGGAGGAATCATTCCGGAAGGCAGAGCTCTTGCCCACACTGCAGAAGATGCTAGAAGATCCAGTGGGGGCGGTGGAGTTTAAGTTCAGTGCCCTTGGCCTCATCTGCAGCCTGGCCAACTCCAGTAGGTATCACACACACACACACACACACACACACACACACACACACACACACACACAGTACACTCTCTTCCCTATAACTTTTTGTCTATTTAACCCTCTCTTAGGCACAATGAAGGAAGAAATGGAATCTCTTAACCTGAAGGAGACACTCAACAAGCTGTCTGGTCACTCCAGCACCAAGCTAGCCACACAGGCAGACACAGTGCTGGCCATGCTTTGCGAAACCAGCTAGACTGACCTAACCACCATGTGGTCAGTGTAACCACAGACTCTCAGCACCACAAGCCACCACATCCATCCCTACTATTGTGACCACGCCCATCCTACCTATCCATCAGACTTTACCAAAAGACAATCCAACTGTCATACTAACAGAGAAGGGGTGGCGTTCAAAATAAGGCAGATATTGGCTATTAAGGATATTTGAAGGTGGGTTTCCATTCCTTTGGCTTGTAGAGTTGAATAAATATTTGGCCAATGTTATAAGCACAAGCTGAATGAGTCTGCCCATGGTAATGCACATGGACTACAACCTCCCTGGTTCACCAGTCATGACCATTTGTGAAGAGTATTTCTGTGTGAAATAGCTACTGCAATCAGTATGCCAATCCATTCTATGTACACCATGTAGATTTCCTGTAGGGAACAGTGTATATTATGAAAGGAAATGTGTATACTCCATTGTGCGGATGGCTGCTGTTTCATTGACTCTAATGTGCTCAGTGGAGAACAGAAAACTAACATCTGCCACTGTTTATTAATGTGATGTTCTCTCTGCTCTGTATGGACCAATGTTCTAGTTATGACCCTGGTTGTCTCTGTGGATCGCACAAATCTCCAGTCTATAGTACCAAACAAAGCATTTAAAGCAATATCTCAATCGTAACGTGTTACCAAAGTACATTCTAATTGTTTAAACTGTGCATAAGAAATCTAGTCTGATTAACAACTGTGGGATACGTCTTTTGTTTATTCCAATGTACATTATTGTCGTTGAGGTACCAGGATAATAACAGTAGGTTGTGCTTTCAAAGTAGAGAGGAATTATTCCACACTGTTAGGAAGAAGTTGCATAGAATATATTCCCTGGGGAACCCCTCACACAAACAGCCTTGAGAGACCCATATGGCTAGGTTAACCATTGAAAGGCAAAATGGTTAAGCATAGAAGGAAAATAGAAATGGATATAAAACAGATTATTTGGTTATTTATTTGGTTATTGTATTTCACATAATCAGGGATGGATACTTGTTTAATTGTCAAATCATATATACGGTATGTTGTAATTATTTTAACAATTCACAGCACAACAACTGCCTAAAAGGATACATTTCTTCATGGTAAGCATTTAGCAGAGACTTCCAAGCCTGCTAAAGAGAATTTGTAAATGTAGTGAAAACAGCTAAATATATCAAAATCTGACTTGAGTCCTGAGATGTAAAGCATGCGAATGCCATCAAAGCAAATGCTCACCCTCAATATAAAGTTTTTCAACAAAAAAGATAAATGTGTCAGTTTGTCACATGGTTTTAGATGGGGGGGGTACTTTTTTCCGGTATATCCTCTTGTGAAAAAGAAAAACAAGATTCTGTCAAGTCTACTTCAAAAGAATTTCAGGAAGTCTCTGGTTTAAAAATGCCATGTCTAAAGGTTTCAACCCCACTTAACAAAGCTGGAATTACAAGCCACAAAAGTACTACCCACTAGCATTCTAGGGCTTTTGTGAGAATTGCCTGTGTTCCTTGAATCTTCACTAAGTATTAGAGCTCATCTCCCACTGACACATCTAGCCCATTGCTAGTTATTAAGAGCAGGGGTGGACACTAGCCAGGCTAATCAAGATGGAGCTGTTAGAGTGTCGGGCAGCTTTCCCATTGGGATTATTATGTTGGATGAATTCTAGGGCAGAAAATGATCTGTAATGAACGCAGCTGTAATGTTGTTTTTCAGAACACAACTTAATTATCCTTCTACTTTTAAGGCGTCTGGAGCCTGATGGTAACCGCCTGGCTAATTTAAAAGCATTACTATACTGTAGCTAATAACTGAAAAAAGCGCACCATCTAAGCTCTATCCAAGGAAATAGTACTTTGTGTCCATTGATATTTTAGGTAGGCATTCATTTTTATGCTAATATAAACCAAATGGAAAATGGAATAATATTATTATTTTACTGATGTAGACTTGCTTAAGGACCAAAATTAACCCACAAAATGTCTCAAGTTCACTGTAATGCCCTAGTTATGTTCTTTCTTTGATACATTTCTGGAGCTATTTATTTCACATGAATTAATAAGTTCTGTCCCTAATTTTAAGATCAATCATATTACATCAACTTGTACTTATTTTTGTGTAGTTAGATATTGCGAAACAAATTATTTATAGAAAAAATATGCAAAAATAACATAAAACATATAGTAAAATCATAGTATTAATAACATTTCCACCTTCAAATCTCTTAATACCAAGGACGGCAGGACAAAGGAGAAACACATCTCTTCCACCACTGCACACAAAAATCAGTCCTACCGAATCATGATCAGATCACTGTTCACTTTGTGTTATGAATCTGTGATTAAAAATGTTGGGGACTTAAACATAAACCCAAGCCGTCTGGCATGCTTAGATGGTGTGAATGGCAAATCAAGCTCCATGGGCCTAGAATTCAGTACACAATACTTGCCAGAGTAGGTACATGATTTCTTGCATGGCTGAATATTGTTTTTGATATGGTACCTTGTGAGAGTGCAAACGGATGGTTTTACTTCTTGTCTTTTGCAGTTTGTTGCAGTCGCAGGCAGCAGAAAATAATTTACACCCTAAGGAAGTATGGGTTTTTGGAGTGAGACCTGTCATAGCAGGTTTTTATTGGAATCACAAATGTTGTAGAGTGAGCTCAGGCCAAGGAGGCATTTGCCTGAAATGGAGTAGTAAATAAATTGGTAACAGTGAGTCTTTCATTGTGACTTTAGATAGGGCCAGCCGACCCATGGGTAAATGTCACAGTAATGAGTGTTAAAGGGAGAGCTGGTGACAAAGCAAATGGCAGTGTGGAAAAATACATCTAATTTGTTGAGCTGCTTTTCGAATTTTACATATTTGGTTAATATGGTTATTGAATGAGAATGAGCAGTCCATCTATACCAAGATATGTATAGGCTGGGCCTAAAATATAAGTTGGTTCATGAGTGGCTTTGGCAGGTAGATAAAAACGTTCTTCGAAGTTGTGGTACAAAAAACCTGGCAGCCATTCATATGTTTTTCACCAGCCAACTCCCCTCCCCCATTACACGATAAAACATAAAAAGGATTAGTATGCGGTAATGTTTCCTATTTCCAAAACATCAAATAACATCACAATCAAAAATGTATCTGGCCCTTTAATAAGTAGTAAGGGTGGACACAACAGCACTTTCTAACCTGTGGGAGAATGTTTCCTACTGCCACTCACAAGCTTGGACCGGCTTGAGACTGACTGTAGTGTAGAAATGTTGCTAATAAATGGAATTCAAAAGCAATGTTGTATTGAAAACCACTAAGCACGATGTATAAAGAAGCCCCAGAAATATTTTACAAAGTCTTCGGGTACAAATTAACTAGCGCTAAGAATGAATCATTCAACACTCCAGACAGGTAGGCTACTGTACTGTACACAGGGGTGTAGCAGAAAATTTGAGACCTTAAACAAAGGCAGTTTCTGAGGGCCACTCACCTTTTTATTCAAGATTCAAACATTAGGGCTCTATGTACTTAGATTGTACAGTCAGTGTGCACAATATTCCTGCCACTGCAGCATCTAGTTCAAACACTTGGCAAACATTGATGGTAGATCTTTTCAAAGGGGTCTTTTCAGGGCAAGTGATTCACTCTTTTATAGATTATATAATTAATTGATCAATTGTAGAATAACAAAAATATTATTAAAAATGCTCAAACGGTGTGACTTTCCTTAGCACATTTCATTTGAATAAACCTAAGGAAAATAAAAGCAACTCTCCTGAATAAAGTGCAGAATGATAACCCGTCTATTTGTAAGTGTGATATTTTCAAAGTCCAGGCATAATATTTTGAGTCAGCTCTGATCAAAAAGATTTTGTCCCAGAAATGGATATCATATGGTGTGACACTAATTGTGATATTTAAACGGGCAATTGTTTTAGGACCCTTGGGGTGGAGGGGAACTGGTTCAACCAAGAAGTACTGAAAATACCTCAGTAGGATATCATAACCCTTCAATGTGAGATGTTTTTTGTAATTTTTTTCAACAAATCTATCTTTTTGGCACTCCCACTTCTGTATCCTTTCCCAGTATCTTTTTGTGTAAGACACTTTTTACATAGAAATGCCCCCAAAAAATGACTGTCTTTTATTTTAAATCTATATTAGCATGTTGCAGTGGGCATGCACTCAGGGGCTGGTTGTTGTCTGCACACCATGCCTCCAGGCACTTTTCCTCCTCCATGTAGACTGACTCGTTCATTGTCACTAATCAAGCCTACCACCGTGGTGTCCTCTGCGGACTGGACGACGGTGTTGGAGCTGTGTACAGGAATGCAGTTGTGGGTAGAGAGAGAGTACAGGAGAGGGCTCAGCACCCAGTGCACATTCAGGTTTCCTATAATCAGCTTTTGACAGAATTAATCAAATTTGGAATGTGTGAGTGAATGGCCTCAGAGACTATGGATTTGTCTGTAAAGAAATACAACTACTTCATTTTCAATTTCTGTATTTGCATTCAAAAGAACTGATAACCTACTGTGTTTAATGCATTGGGAGTAATGGTCCCATTGTGCCTTCAACATTTTTGAAGATAAGCCATGCAAAATGTCCTCATGGTCTATTGCAATGAAAAAGTCAGACAAACAACTGTCTTATAAGTCCAAGGAGATAGAGTATTTTATACTCTCTGTTGTCATTGGCAAACAGATACCATTTATTCCAGAGATACAGCCATGAAAACCTCTAGACTACTTCTTCAATGTTTCCTCCTGTGGTCTTTTCACACAGGCATTAATATGGATTTGGCCTCCCCTTTGCAGCTATAACAGCTGCCACTGTTCTGGGGTGAGTATTTGTGAGGTCAGGCACTGATGTTGGACCAGAAGGCCGGGCCCGCAATCGCCGATCCAATTCATCCCAAAAGTGTTCAATGGTGTTGACTCCAGGGCTCTGTGTAGAACACTCGAGTTCCTTCACACCAACCTCGCCAGTCCATGTTTTTATGGACCCAGCTTTGTAAACAAGGACTCGGTCATGCTGGAACAGAAAAGGGCCTTCTTTAGATTAGATTCAAATTTGTCATTGAACAGTACAAGTGTTGAAATGCTGTTCCTCAAACTTTTGCCACAAAGTTGGAAGCACACAATTGTCTAAAAATGTATTTGAAACCTATAGCATTAAGATGACCCATCACTGTAACAGTGAAACACAGCCCTAGACCATTATCCCTTCTCCGTCAAGCATTACAGTAGGTACTACGCAGAGACTGATGCAACAGATGATAGATACTCGGCAGCCCCACTCTGAGAGTTTCCATGTTCTAACACTCAATGGTTTGGTTCCAAGATGCTCCTGCAATTATAGCCCTTACAGTTTACTGGGGCAGATCTAATACAGCAGCAGTGTCACTAACTGACTTGTGGCAAAGGTGGCATCCAATGACCGTGACAGGTTTACAGTCACTGAGCTCTTCAGTACGACCCAATGCACTGCCAGTGTTCATCTATGGATATGTCATGGCTATGTGATAGGTTTTATGCACCTGTGAGCCAGGGGCGGAGCTTTCCCTCACCATGGGTGCGAATCTTAGCCACGGTGGCCCCAACCCAACCCTCTGCCGCTACTATCTTAATATTGCTACCTGATTTCCCAACTAGGATAGAGACATAATATTTCATTGCCTACTCGCCAAAAAATACATACGTTTCATGTACCATGATGAATTGACACTTGTTATTTGGCTACCACACTACCTACTGTACCTGCTTTAAAAAACTTCACTGCCAGCTATTGTTGGACCTGGATCATGACTGTATTTTCCCCTTGGGAAAGACAACCGATGTTGTCTTTTTACTATTTTAAATTAAATATAGGGATAAATGATCATCATGGCATTCTGTTTTTATTAGCATTTTACTCAGTCAAAACAATTTTGGACAATAGGTTACTTTTGCAATACACATTTCCATGTTTTGTAATTGGCTACTTTTTTTCAAGTTTGTAGCAAAACAAGCCAGTGGGCCAGGTAATACAATCGACTAGACAGTACAATATCATCGTGAGTCAGTGCTATAAATCTACAGGATAATAAAATCAGCTGGTAGCCAAATAACTGGAGTGCCAATTAGTGACAACTGAGAGATCTCTGAGATATATCAGCTATTCAAATTGATTTTTTATCAATTGTGTGTACTCAAAGGAACTGAAAATGTAGTACATCTTCGCCTAAGAGTAATATCATCCTTGGCATGCATTCAATATTCTCGCAGATAAGATATGAAAATATTCTCGTAGTCCAAGGAACGATTGTCCAGACAATTGCAGCTTTACATTTCCAATATGATAGTGAGGAGTTTATTGCCATGCACCTTCATAGGCAAAGTGACACATCTGACCCTTTGGAGGTCCATATAAACCAGAGATTGCCAGCCATCAAGCCAGACACTGTGCCACAGCGATGAAGAACCCTCATCTGATCCTCCTTCAATGTTACATCCTGCTGTCAGTTCACACAGGTATTACATCTTATCATATACACCACAGGAAAAAAATAAGAGACTACTGCAACTTTTTCTTTCCTTTCCAAATGTGTTTAAAAAGGAACATTTTGAGTGAGGAAAAACATTTTCAATTGGCAGTGCTCTCTAAATTATAATTATTCTGTTCCTCACTCAAAAGCTTTTTGACTGTTTTGGAAAGGAAAGAAAAAGGTTCGGTGGTCTCTTAATCTTTTTTATAATGCAAAGTTCCTTTAAGTCACAGGTTGCCATTATGTCATGGTGTTAGGTGACATCATTAACAATTACATTGATCTAGTATTAATTTTGAATTACCATTAATACTGTACGTGTGCTTTGGATCTTTGAAGACATATCCAGTCAGGGAGAAGGTCATGAAATATTTAATATAATCCAGGTCTTGTCCAAGGGGAACTTTAAACATGTAGGTTTTCTTTTTTAGAAAACATAATTTAAACATAATTAAACAATTTGGTTAGAAACAATAAGTAGGAAAACTAAAATGCTCAGTAAATCAGTATGAAAATTAGGGTTGCAACCACAGCTCACAGACAGCTCACTTTAGTTGTGTTCATATTTTCCACATTTGATTGTGTTATAGACTTAATACATAATTGATTAAAACATTGTTGCCATGGATCTATATGCAATACCCCATAATTACATTTTGTGTCAATTTATTGAAACATTTTAATAAATATTGTACAGTAGCCTCGAAATACATTTACCCCATGGACTTTTCCATATTGTGTTCCAACATTAAATTTAAATAGTTTTAATAAAAGTTGGTGGCTGAGACCAACACAAAAAAATGTCAAATGTCAAAGTAAAAAATACAATCTGATAATTGTTCTAACTAATTAGAAAGATAAAAAAGAAAATTGACTGCATGAGCATTCACCCCTGTGTCACCTAAATGAGCTGTTATGTAATCAATTTATTTTGAGCTGTGGTGAAAGTTGTTAATGTAATTTGTTCAACAGATTCCTCTTATGTGCAGTTAAGATATTTCACATGATTTCATGTTTATATACGCATAATATGGCACAACTACATCTGTGTAGAACAGGCTCTTAAAACCTCAGTGTCTGGATGAGAAGTGTATGAGTCAGGGAATCCACAAAGAGGTTTATTATCAATTAATCAATCAATCAAATTTATTTTATAAAGCCCTTTTTACATCAGCAGTTGTCACAAAGTGCTTTCACAAAACACAAAACACAAAACGCTTATCACAGTTGTTTTGCTTCTTTTTAAATAAAACTGATAACAGAACTCACCCAAATGGCCCTGATCCAAAGTTTACATAGCCTTGAAGGTTTGGCCTTGTTACAGACACACAAGGTGACACACGCAGGTGAAAATGGCAATTAAAGTTGAATTTTCCATACCTGTGCTTCTTTAAATTTCAATTTGTGTCTGTGTATTAATAGTCAATGAGTTTGTTAGCTCCCACGTAGATGCACTGAGCAGGCTAGATACTGATCCATGGAGAGCAGAAAAGAACTGTTAAAAGACCTGCGCAGCAAGGTAAATTGAACTTTATAAAGATGGAAAAGAATATAATAAAGATATCCAAAGCCTTGCAAATGTCAGTATTCAAGGAACTCTTGATACCAAGCCAAGGTCGGGTAGACAAAGAAAGATTTCAGGCAAAACTGCAAGAAGAATTGTTCGGGATACAAAGAAAAACTCAGTGGTAACATCAGGAGAAAAATAGGTTTCTCTGGAAAAGATGGTGTGGTTGTTTCAAGGAGCACAATACACGATACCTGAACAAAATGAGCTGCATGGTGGAATTACCAGAAAGAAACCTTTACTGTGCCAATGCCAATTACAATATGCCCGACAGCACCTTGACACACCTCACAGTTTCTGGCACACTGTAATTTGATGATGTGATGAGACCAAAATAGAGCTTTATGGTTATAACCATGAACAGAATACCATCCTCACTGTGAAGCATGGTGGTGGCTCACTGATGTTTTGGAGGTGTGCCAGCTCTAAACGCACAGGGAATCTTGTGAAAATTGATGGCAAGATGAATGCAGCTTGTTATAAAAGACACTGGCAGACAATTTGCATTCTTCTGCAAGAAAGCTGCGCATGGGACGCTTTGGGCACGACAATGACCCTAATCACAAGGCCAAGTTGACCCTCCAGTGGATACAGCAGAAAAAGGTGAAGGTTCTGGAGTAGCCATCAGTCTCCTGACCTTAATATCAACAAGCCACTCTGGGGATCTCGCAAATGTGCGCTTCACGCAAGATGACCAAAGACTTTGCATGACCTGGAGACATTTTGCCAAGACAAATGGGCAGCTATGTCACCTGCAAGAATTCAAGGCCTCATAAACAACTATTACAAAAGACCGCTCACTGTCATTGATGCTAAAGGGGGCAAAACACTGTATAAAAAACTAAGGGTATGCAGACTTTTGGGGTTAGTAAAGATTTTTCTATTTTTCTATTCTTTTTTTTTTATGATTGTGCCATTCTACAGTTGAATGTGAATACCATAAGAAATAAAAAAGATTTATTTTTGCCTGCTCACTGAGGTTTTCTTCACAAATATACATATATTACAATAGGTATGCTAACTTTTGAGCACAAGTGAATGTAATTAAACTTAGTTTACATAGTCGATTCCTTTTTACAACATGGTATTTACAACTTTTTGTCTTTTCTTTATATGGTATTTATTGATGAGTGTCTTTCAACAGGTCTGACCTGGGAACAGCGAGGTGCTCCATGTCACCATGCAACCAGTATTCAAGCAGAGGACATATTGTGAGTTGAAATAGTTCACAATAAATTTGATCTGGAATAGTTAGGGATAGTCAAAATAAAGGTACAACAGAAAGGTAGTCAAAATGCAGAAAATTTTATAACATAGTACTGACTATCCATCATAAAATACACCATTTAAAATGCCTAAAATTCTTTAAATGTATATTTTGAAGCAAATATGAAAATGCTTTGGCAATACAACTACAGTTTATTAACTTCAATTGCAAAAATCTGCCAGTTAAAGATTAACAAGCAATAGTAACAATTCTTTGTTATATGTAACCATTCTTTGTTATATGTAAAATACTTTTCAAGGGTAAAACTGAAGTTGCATTCGTTTTATATATTTTAGTATTTACCCATTAATCTTGAAGAATATAACTTCAATATATTTGCTTACTTTAAGCCTTCCCATCTGTCAGTGGTTTACCAAAGATGTAGACGTTGTTATTATTTTAAGTACAGCTTTATCCTGTTAAAATACTAAATATTTTAGGTATCTTTGCTATTTGATGCGTTTAATACTGTATTTCAGACCAGAGAGCTCTAGCCAGAGCACCCTTCTGCATACACAGAGCTATGGTTACACCCTAGCAGACCACAAGGTACAGTTCAATGAGTCTGATTGTGTTATACATGCAAATTAGTCAAACTAGTCCCGCAAAACCTGTCTGATCTACATTTTAAAGACTTTCTCAGTCCTTGAATGTAAATCAGACATGGATGTGTGTGAGTGTTCAGAACAATGCAAATGGTTTAAAGGGGTTCTGAACTCCACGCCGGGGGATCCTAACTACTGCCTGTTTTTTATTCAGCCTGATAGTTAGCTGCATTCACCTGGTGTCCCAGTGTCATGTCCTGGCTATGCCCCTAGCCATCTTTGCGCTGGCTGGGGCCATAGTCAGGACATGGCCAAAGGAGATGGCTCTAGCCACCTCTATGGGCTTTGGTTTCCCCAATTGGAGGCAGGTGTTCGTTATTGCCTCCAATTGGGGAACCTATTTATGTTGAATGTTTGCACACTGATGTGTGGTTTATTTTGGTTGTTAGCCGAAGGCGCTACTACCCAGTTGTAAGTTTGCTTTAAGTTTGTTTGTTTGTTCCGTTTGAACGTTATTAAAACATGGTTTACCATTCAAACAGCTGTTCTGCCTCTGCCTATCTGTCCAAACCCCAAACTTATGACAGAATGAACCACCCTGAGGACAGAGCAAGCAGAACGGCTGAGAGGCAGCCCCAAGAAATTTTTTGGGGGGTGCTAAGCGGGAGAGCTGGCTTGGGACCACAGCCAGCTCCCCGCGCTCAGAGTTGGACGGTAGGGGAATACCCCTACCGTCAACAACTTTACTCCTGGGCAGAAGGGGAATCGGACGACGAGGCATACCCTTACGGGATGCCACGGTTCCCCTGGGCGGAACCAGGGAAAA
>JACXGJ010009105.1:0-25100 GCA_016801105.1 Esox niger
TCGAAACAGACAACTGATATCTCTTAGACAGCTTTCTGTATCCTTCCCCTAATTCATGATGGTGAACAATCCTTGTTTTCAGTTCATGTGACAGTTCTTTTGAGACTCCCATGTCACTACTCTTCAGAGAAGATTCACAGAGGAGGGAAACTTACAATTGCCCCCCCTTAAATACTCTCTCATAATTGGGTTCACCTGTTTATGTAGGTCAAGGGTCACTGAGCTTCCCAAACCAATTTAGAGTTCCAATAATTGGTTCTAAAGATTTTGAAATCAGTAAAATGACAACAGTGCCCAAATTTATGCACATGCCTAATTTTGTTCGAACAATTATTGCACACTTCCTGTAAATGGTATAAACTTCGTTTCACTTCTCAAATATCACTGTGTTTGTCTCCTATATGATATATTTAACAGATTTTTTTTCATCCTAAGGACCAACGATTTATGAAGGAAAATCATGGAAATTAACAAGGTTGCCCAAACTTTTGCAGACCACTGTATGTACTGTTAACATCAACGTCTCATGCTGAATAAAGACTCTCCCCTGACTTTCTGGTTGCATAACTTTTGTTCTTGGACATCACCGGAACAGGATGCTAACAAGCCTCTAAGTTTAATAACTGCATTTTGGACAAGATGAAGGCAAGACAAGGAAGAATAAGAGACTCCCATATACACAGAGTTGCAATAGTCCAGACTAGAGGAAATGAACACATTAACAATTGTCTCCAGATACTACAAAGATAGAATAGGTTTCAATTTAGAAATTAACAATAACTATGTACATTGATAATAGAGGCCTTAAGTCATGAATACTACATTCAGTGTAGTCTGTGGGGCCAAATATTACTTATGTTTTTGTGTAATTTAATTGATGAAGGTTTTTAGCTAGCCACTATTTTATGTCTTCAAGACAATCAGAGAGGGATTTCAGGGATTTCGTGTCACCAAGATTCATGGAAGGGTACATCAGTATACAAATGTGTCATCGGCATTGCAATGGTAAGGGGTGTTATATCTCTGAAAGATGGAGCCCAAGGGAAGTATACACAACGAGAATAAGATATTGTAGGGCCTATGACAGAGCCTTGAGGTACCCAACAGGTGATTGATGAAGAGGGGGAGAAATTCCCAATCTTTACAAAAAATATCCTGTCTCTCAAATATGAAGTAAAAAGCTTTATGGCAGTGCCTTGCATGCCAACTTCTACCGTTAGACGATCTAGAAGAATGGGATGATCAATCACGTTAAAGGCAACACTAAGATCAAACAGAATGACAGCATTTCCTTTGTCACTACACAACAATAAAACATTTAACGCCTTAAGAAGAGCTGACTTGCTATGGGGTGCCCTACAACCTGACTGGGATGTATCCAGAATATGGTTTACATTTATAAAGGAAAGCTGGGAAAAATGCATGGACCACTGCATGTTTAAACCATGACACAATAGTGCTATTGAAGAAGCAGCTATTTAATTTGGACAATATCCTGGGACAAATAGTGTCCAGCACTTCTTTAGAAAGGTGTGAGGGAACAGAATCCTTGGGGCAGTGTAGTATGCTTCATGTGTTAGACTGTCAGTGACATGTGAAAGAAATATAGGTTTAAACTGGTTAAAAAGAGCAGAACATGTGACAAAAGAGGGGTGGTGATCTGGAGTTAAGACACAAGATATTTTGGCATCAATCTTGCCAAGGAAGAAGGAAAGACAAATGATGAAACATGATCCAGCGGATGACCGTGCTGGTGAACAGATTCCATAACAGACTGAGTAAGATTAAATGAGTCAACAAGTGGTAAAAACTATCTGACCATAGGCTTAGAAGATTGTAATTAGAAAATTATTAGAGTGAGGTACAATAGAAGATAGGAATTCTCAGAAATCTTGGATAAAATCCTTATTGTACACCACTTAATAAAATATGTAAGGAATGTGTAATCATCACAGTATTACATCAATTATACTTCCAGGATATCAATTCTGTCAAATTAGGTAGCATAAGTGAATTTGAAGACATTGCACCTGTTTTGGTGCAAATGAAAGTGATAACAGGTGCATTGGACGAGCAACAGCAAGACAACCCCCAAAAAGAGAATAGTTTTGCAGGTGGTGGTGTTATGGAAATTCTTGAACTTATGTACATTAGTGCCATTGTTTGCTTTTCAATTGCCTTTTATGTAACTCTGGTCTTTGGTGTGACACACATGTCTGTATAATATCAGAGGACCTGACCAAATCTGCCTAAACCAATAAGGGTTTCTTTCCTTTGTTCCTTAGGAATGTGATCATTGGCGGAAGTAGAGGCAATTGGCCCTTTAGGTAAACGTAAATCTTTAGCAGGATGGGGTTGCACGCAGATCAATTGGTTTTAGGACAGAATAGAGAAAGATACACAACAGGGGCAAGGCAGGATAAGATGGTGGACAGCCCACCTTTTGTAAAAAAACTTTCTGACATAAGACAGCTGGGTAGCAACTTACCACACCCCTTTCTACTGTAATAGAAATTGACTGTTCACGTATTCTCTTCAGAAACTCCTCGGATGTTTATCCTGTAAGCTTTTGACACATATCTTTATTTGCAAATATAAAATAAATTGTAAAATGTGCAAAGAGAATTTGGTCTCTGTCCTTACTCCTTTAAAAGTGTATATTGATGGAATTACCATCACAGTGGCCACAAAAAATAGGTCTTCTTCCTGACAGATTCTTCTCTAGTTTTGCGTTTTTGTCACTACTGCCAGCACGAGGTGGTACCTGCAGCCAATTCAGGTTGCACAGGAAGTCCTACTCCTCCAGGATGTGTAAGAAATCAGCCATGTCGTATAGTGTTGGTAATAATTACTCACATACTCGGTTGTCAAGGGAGAGAGTATTCAATGTTTATTGCAGCATACTGATAATAGCACATGATGTTACAGGCTCAAACTCTTCCCTACTCTCATTGTCTCTCTCTACTCTCTCAACTGTAATGTGGGGTACAAGCTGTTAAATATCTTGAGGGGCATGTTAACCTAGCAAAGCCGAGACCCTAACCCCTACACCAAGTGGTCAATATAAACATTTCCGTGGTTACCAGAGCGCAACCAACAGGGAGAATCTTAACTTTCTGTTATTCTCAATATCTAGACACATTCACTTCTAATGAAACGCAAAAACATATTGCAGTTATTAATAGCAGAAAGGCAGTCATGTGACTCTCAATCTACCTCCATGGGGAGGAATGTGGCTGGATTAAAAACAGGACTCTTTGCAACAGTGACATGGGGTAACGAGAGTAAAATGTTATGGTAATGCATAAAACCTATCACCTGACAAATGACTCGCTTTGAGTTCTAACAAAATGGAAGCAACAGAGTGAGGAACTTGTAGCTTGAGAGGCTGATAACACACCTGAGGCTGTGATTGCAAAACAGCTCTGCCTGTGCCACATCCTTCACACAATAGGGAAGGCCTTGTGCTACAGCATCCAATTTAGAAGAGAAATACGCAATTGGCCTCAATATATCACCATGTTTCTGCAATAATACAGAGGACATATAACCATCCTTTTCACACACTGCTTGAATAAACTTCTTTTTCAGGGAGCCCTAAGTTAAGAGAAGTAGCCAGGGCCTGTTTCAGAAGTAAAGGAAGCATCACCCTCGGGATTCCACATTACTCTATCATGCAATGCTAGCTTCTGGCCTTTCTTCACTGGGAAAATAGAAGTGCGACAGGGGCTGTTTGGACATGGAACAATTATGCCTTTCTCTAACAATGCTTTAAACACAGGAGCTATCCCTTCAATAGCCTCTGCCTTCAGTGGGTTGTTTATTAGGCCAACATCATATTTATGCTGCGCCCACAAGGAGGGTGGAACCTAGGATCTCGGTGCACCCAAATCTTTCTGTACAGGCTTGGTACAGGGGGTGGTATGGTAAACAGTAATGGTAACTGTAATTAT
Source organism: Esox niger (assembly GCA_016801105.1). Classification (NCBI taxonomy): domain Eukaryota; kingdom Metazoa; phylum Chordata; class Actinopteri; order Esociformes; family Esocidae; genus Esox; species Esox niger. Next base: position 3,954 of record JACXGJ010009105.1, read on the forward strand.
GCATGTACAGACATGGCATAAATGTCCCCCTGTATAGATCCATGCAAGACATTGATGCAATGATTATCTCACATAGGGACTGACAGGATCATCCTAGCATCGGAGTGCAAGTACTGAGATGCCGGGTGTTGAAGTTCATGCAGTCCCCCTGGAGACAACTGAGTTAGACAAGTGTAACAATTTGACTGTTTTAATTCTTTTGCATTATCATTATTTTCACTGTAAAGCACATTGAATGGGTTCTATGTATGAATTGTGCTATATAAATGAACTTGCTTGCTTGCTCTTAGATAATTCCCGGTAAATCCACTGGAATTAAAATGTTCTTTATTTCTTTGGCCATTCTCTCTTGTGTCTTTCTCAGGACAGTCACAAACACAATGTTCAAGCAAACCACAACGATGGCAACCATTGTCATAGTTGTAGCGGTTAGCATAACCTCTGCCTCAAGTTTGTGTTTGTCCTCTACCTCTACTTCAACCATGTCCTCGAACTCTTCGGTCATGGCCGCTGTAAAAACTCATCTGTAATTTAGTTTCACGTTTCCCTTTATTGTCTTTTTTCTTATCTTCTTGGCACTCGTAGACTTTTTGAGCGTGCTTAATACACGGCCAAACGATTTCCATGCATCCCTCGTCCAAGGCCACGCAGTGCTTCCTTACATGTTTCTGTAAATCTGGGAGCCGACCTGCAACCAGTCTCATGTTAAACTGTTGTTCCCAAGGAGAATCATTTGCCCCATCCAGTTTGCAGCCCATCCCGCAGTGAATCTCAAATTATTATTCAAGTCTATTATGATAGTCTGTGACTCTTTCTCCCTCTTTTTGTGTGCAGTCAGAAATGTTCTCCCAGTTCATCCGACTCGGGGAAAAAAGCACCTACCTGTCACCTACCTGGGCAATGAGGGGTCCACGTCTTTCAGTTCAGCAGGCAACCATGGGCGGTAGACTGAAATAGTTGAGGACATGTAGTCATCATCTCCTGCAACCGGATTTGCAACTTCTGCCATCAGGACGACCTTCAGGCTGCCCATACGATGTGACACTCCTGGTCCTCCCAGCAATAGGGGACATCGCACCAAGGTCGGGCGTGAGCGAAGGGTAAACCTTCCGGACAGGAGGGGGACTATCTTGAGACAGCTTCGGCAGTATTTCTGTACATGGTTCAGGAACTGCTGCAGACTTTCATAGTGGGGCAGCAGTATAGGATGGAGGTCGGCCAGAAGGAGGGCAATCCAGGGCACATCCACTTTAGTAGGAGAAGCCAGAACACATTGATCAGTAGGCCCTAAACTACTCTGCCTAAATCGTTTATCAGTCTCTTCTTTCCGTATGCCTTTCCAATATATTTTCCGTCTCCCCTTCTGTATCTTCTTAATTTTCCCCTGCTCGTATTCCTCAAACTTCTCTTTTAACCAATGCAACTGTCTTTGGCTAAAGCTGCCATTCTTATATCAGCTGGTCCAACGTAACTATGAGGGACAATCAATGGTTTACTGCCACACTTGCCCGTGTTCAGAAAACCTGGTAAAAAATGTTTTACGTGGCTTAAAGCAAGATATATTTTAGTCTAAATAATGTGCCCTAACACATACACATACAGTCTCTATATACCTGCACCTTAACGCAAACAAAAGTGCCCTAACACTCTTATCTCAATTATCTTGCCCTAACACCGTTAATAGACCCTTCGGTCTAAGTGTGAAATTTTAACTTCCGATTTAAAATGTGCCCTAACACATATCCTATTGTGGCCTATTTCTGAATGTATTGTGCTCTTACCTCCTAAATTCAATTTCCTCGGGAAGCCTGTACTGATCTGGCACGAGTCACAACTCCAGTCAGGCACTCCAACTCTAACCCTCAAAGGATAGCCCTCTTTTGGAGGAGGTTTGAGCTCCAGATATCTCTCTGGCCATGCACAGGGAAAAAAGGCTCGAACCGAGCAGGATTAGGATCCCAAACGAGCACCACAAAGTGTGATGGCAATTTCTAAAGTCCAAATGGTTTATGAAAATGCTAGGTAAGACAGAGGAAAACTCAGTTACACAATAAAGAGTTTATTCTAGCAAGGAGAGAGTACATAAGTTACAAAGTAACAGTGAATAATCTCTAAAATAATACAAGACAATCATCAGTACTTAAAGGGTAAAACATGGTGTGTTAAGATGCTGCACAGTTGTCTTATGTCAATATAACTCCTTCTATAACCACCTTGGTTTTAACCAGGGGGCAGGCTGTTCTCCTCCATGTTCAACCAAGGACCTTTTAGGTTACCTTTTTAAATCAAAGAAACACAGCATCTGGACAGCGAAAAGATTAACTGATGGTTAAAACTGATAGACAGATTAATGGATAACCCAATGATATTCTGAGATCGTCCAATGACTGTCATAAACAGATCCCCCTCTCCCACATTCCTTATGTAAACCTTAGGATTCAGTCCTTTAATCAGTAAGAATACATCAGTTCAAGACATTTCCATTACAATTTGTTTCTCACCACAACATCATTATTGCTTTCAAAGATTAAGGACGTTTCTAGCAAACAACCCAGAAACACCCTCTTCTATAGTAAAAAGTCATGGCCACTTTTCCACTAGCATTTTGAGTAAATAATTTATAACAAAAAATTGTCAAATGGGAACATATCATTTTTCTGATATCTTATTAATATCAACATCCATGGGAATACGAATTAGATACATAAGATTAATCATTCTTATGATTATTCCCAGGATGTTAGTAGATACTAGTTAGCCTATAACTGGCTAATAAGCTGTTAAAACGGCCGATGCCAAAAGCCATACAGTGGAGGTAAATTAAATAAGAAGCGTTAGTCAGTTTAACACAATGCTCCATGGTGTCTGGCAAGTGCTGAAACATGTATTGCTGTGGCATAGTGGTTATAGACAGTGTCTCTCATGTGGAAGGCCTACGTTTCAATCTATTGAGAGCAACAACATTTATTATTATTATTTGTGGGCCACGATAAAACTTTACTGTTATACAGTATTGCGACTATTTCCAACGTGTAATGCCGTGGCATAGTGGTTAAAGACAGGGCCTCTTATGTGGAAGATCTTAGTTCGACTCTATTGAAAGCAACAACATTTATTAATTTAAAGTGTGGGCCGCAATAAAATTTTACATGTTAGACAGTATTGCGACTTTTTCTGGTAGATTCCATGATTCTCTCGTCTTTTCACTTGATGAAAAAGTTATCGTCACCTTTATTAATAGTTATCATTGTTATCAATTAATTGTATCAAGGTCATTTATGAATGAAAGAAAAAAGTATGTTGTGATGCCTTGAAAGAAAAAAATTGTTCTAACAATTGCTCAATTCTTATGATTGTTCCAGTAAGTTAGTTGATACTGGTAAAGCCTATCACTGGTTAATTCACTGGTTAAACATCATACTATACTGACAACCCTCAAATATACAGCTTTGTGGTGTAGTGGTTAATGACACAGCCTTCCACATGGGCAACCTGGGTTAGAATCTTGGGAGAGCAACACTTTCCATTGCAGGCTAGCTGAACTAAGCTTGCCCGGTTTCTTGTTTTTGGAGCGGCAACTGATTTTAGACAAACAGACTATGGATGTTGTATAATCCGCAACAGATTTTGAACATCTAGTCTAGTTTTCCTCTCTATAGTTATAAAAGACAATGTTCCCAATCTCTTGCCGTCACTTTGCTCGTGGTGGTTTCTGCAATGTTAGATAAACAGCCACGGATGGCTCGGGCTCTATATTACTTTGACATTGAGCGTAGCAAAAAATTGACTTACCACACACTATATAGGAAGTTTAAAGACTCTTCTCCAAGTGTGTTGATTAGCGTCAGTGAAACAGTGGTGTTGATCTGAATTCCATTAACATGTTGATTCTCTGTGTAAGGGAAGAAGAGAGGAATAAGGAAGGACGATTGCATCATCTGTTATTCGGTCTGGTCTTTATGCAAATGTCAACTTGCTCTTTTTTCCCTTGTTAGTTTACCGTCGAACAGATGGTCTTTAACAAGGATTTGATCACTACTACATAAACTGAGACCATACTGCTCAGTGAAGAGCTTCTTAGGAAGTTTGCTTGTACTTACAGTTAAGTTGTTTGTAATGTAGGTAAGAACATCTTCATTATAACAACATTGATTTCATATGTGTTGTGAAACTGCAAAAATATGAATGGTTAGTGATAAGGGTACTACGTTAATAATTATCTTTGTAAAAACCTTGTTTGATGTTTGCTTTTAAATTGTTTACATACAGTCTGAGAACACTGCATTTTTTTCTTTCCTTTATGAAAATTTGAAAAGGAAGGTTTTAAGTGAGGAACAGAAGCGTTCAATTTGCAGTGGTCTTTTAGAAAAATGTGCAGTTATAAAAGTTTTTTTCAGAGCTGTATATTATAGCGTTGTTTAGTAACTACATTTTGTACACACACGCATGTGGCCCACACTACAAAATATTAAGTTGTCTTAATGACAGACACTAATAAAAGCCCTAGGCGTACTGTATAATGTAATGGTGGATAATTTACTGTAGCACTAAATGTTAAAACCTCTCCAGATTGGTTCCAAAAAAGTCAACATTACCATGTCTGCGGGAAACCAGAGTTTTGTGAAGGAGTTTGTCATTGTTGGTTTCCCTGGACTTCAGCCAGAGGTTTTCGGCCTTGTCTCAGCTGTGTTTTTTCTTGTTTATTTTTGCACTTTGATTGGAAATATCGTTGTTCTCATCTTGTTTGCAACTCATAACATTCTTCATAAACCTATGTATTTTATATATTTGAATCTGGTTGTGTCTGACCTAATCTTCAGTACCAGCACTTTACCAAAGATTATTGCCAAGTATTGGTTTCAGACAGGTGTAATGTCATATTTTAGTTGTTTTTTCCAAATGTACTTAGTGCACTATTGTGGAAGCTTAAATAGCTTTATCCTGTTGATAATGGCTTTAGACAGATATGTGGCAATCTGTTACCCACTCAGATACCCAGTGATTATAAAGAAATCCACTGTTCACACACTAAATGTCACTGCATGGGTGCTTGCTCACCCTTCTTGTCTTTTGATGGTTATTAGGGCCTATCCTCTTCCATTCTGTGGGTCAAACCGAATTCTTCATTGTTACTGTGATCATATTGCTGTGACTTCACTTGCATGCACTGACTGGGGCCTTTATTTACTTCCTATTTTTGTTGCCGCAATGGTGGTATTACTGGTTCCTCTTGCCTTCATAATATTCTCTTACTGTTCCATTATTGTTGCAGTACTTAAGATCGCGAGCACCCAAGGTCGCATCAAAACCCTTTCTACATGCAGTGGGCAGCTGATTATCATAGCAATCTACTATATACCCAGATGTCTTTTTTATCTGTTCAGTAGTAGAGGTATAACATTCAACACTGATTTACGAATTGTAATTATTATGTTGTATAGTCTATTTCCTCCTATGATCAATCCTATAATATACTGTCTAAGAAATGAGGAAATAAAACAGATATTGCATAAGCAATATAGGCATATACAAGTAAACATTCAAAAAGAGAAGATGGGATCAACATAATTAATTGTTTGTTCACTCAAATTATGTTTCATGTACATCACAGTTCGCCCTTTACAGAAATCAGAGAGGAAAAGGCACAAGTGCCATATTTTCTTTCTGTATCCAATTAATAACACCGAACGCAAGCACCTAATTCAGTTTACAAGGCTTATATTAGTCATTAAAACAGGTATGCCAGTTTATGGGTAATGCATCCAAAATGTGATGTGTGGTGAGGCTTGAGGGGAGTTTCAGGATACTGTTACATACTCTGTTACTCTTAATGTTATTATGCTAACTCTATTTCATCATAAGCATGATTCAATTGTAATAATGTTTCTGTTTTGTCATATAAACAACATGTGGTACCTAAACATTTGTATTCTGTTTACTTTTTTCGTATTTTTACTAAATCATGTTTGTGTGTTCCGGCCAAATGCAAAATCCTGCACCCATATGGGGTACCTGTACCAGGATTGTTTTGTGATACTGTTGTCAGGGAAAAAAACAAATAGTGACAAGCAGGCTTGGAATTTCATCATTTTAGCTGCAAGGCCATTGAGTAAAATAGCTAGGATTTGGAGCTCATTGTCTTAGACAAGTAGCAGTATTTTTTATTTAGTATACTGTAGCTGCCAGGTACATGTTATGCCTGTTGAGTTGCACCTGCATAAACAGATGACCTCACATGGTCCAGGCAAGTTTACTCGGCAGTGAAAACTACACCTTCTAAGGAGTCTCAAGAAGTTGCGCATTTCTTTAAAAACGCTAACACATATTCTACAGGTGCACCATTGAGAGCCTCCTCTCAGGCTGCGAAACAGCCTGCTACGGCAGCCGCTCCGATAAGTCCCTACATAGGGGAGTGACGTCTGCGGAGCGTGTCATCAACTGCCATCTCCTCTCAATGCAAGGCATCTACTATACATGATGCCTTAGGAAAGCACGGAACATCAAAGACTACAGCCACTAAGGCTATGGTCTTTTAAATAATAATAATATTATTTCAGATATCTTTTGAGAGGACTAACATTTTTTAAAAGTGTTTGTGTGAGTTTTTGTGTGTAAATATATATAGAAATTTGTAATATTTTCTGAAATACGCCCCTCTGTGAAATACTTTATATAATATGTGGCTATACACTTAAGAAAGACAACTATTATAGTGTTAAAAATTGCCTTTGTCCATGTCTATTTGAGCAGCTAATGTACACTACAATGTCCTCTTTAATAGCAATTAAAATATTCAAGCAATGTATCTATTCGTAACACAAGCCTATTAACATGTTTAAAATTAAAGAAGTATGAAATCCCTCAGCTTTATAATTAATCGCAGTGAATATACTTGTTGTCTATTTTTTTGATATGAGATGTTCTTGTTAATATAGATGTGCATAAAAAAACAAACAGAGCTGTACCTTCTGCATATTACAAACTTGTCACGATTTTCCCCCCATCCTTGCCATGACACCCATGGACACATGTTTTGTCTCCCTCTCTTGACATCCCTCAGATGCACTAGTCTCTGCTGCTGTCGCTGATCTATTGTCTTCATATTGTTCATATTCATGCGGTTTGTTTCTTAAACATGTTAATAATATATATTTTTACACTCTGTATTGCATATAAAGCCTATTGATTTTTGGTCACAGTAAATATCCTAATCTGTCTGATGGTCTTTAAACCCGTCATCTTTGTTTGTCGGGCAATCTCTCTTTAAATCGGTTTAAAAAAATATTTTGACATGCTTGAGTGCAAAAAAACAGAAATTCACTAGTTTTTCAGACTACTCCTTTCTGCGATATCAGGACCTGTGTGGTCCTGTATGCATGGTTGCGCAATATCATTGTCAATAAACTACTTTTCTCTCACAGGCTCCAGAGAAAATCAACCTGCCCAAGCCCATAAAAAAAATCAAATTGTGTGTAGAAAGGCAACACTACCAATATGCAAAACTTTTCCTCCTATCGCCACATTAGCTGCAGTGTTTCGCTGGTATTTTGTTTATGAGCGCAAAATGGTTTTACCATGCCAACACACAGGCGGTGTGAGATTTTGGGAATGCTGCCGCCTTTGAGTTTTGAAGGCTAGAAAAACCCTGTGTACAGATGTACAGTGGAGAGAATACATTTTTATCATAGGTACACTTCAACTGTGGGAGACAGAATCTAAAACAAAAATCCAGAAAATCACATTGTAGGATTTTTTAATTTTTATAGACCTCTACATGCTTCGTAAGTGGGAAAACCTGCAAAATCAGCAGTGTATCTGTCATGGTGCCAACGCTTCCCTACCCAACGGTGGCCTGTCCTATGCACGGAGCAAAACCACTGTGGGCAGTGCATGTTCTCTCGGGACACAAACAGGTCCACCTGTGCTCTCCTGAAGCATCTCCAAACCTCAACCACAATGTCGGGATGAAGACACCACTCGTCGTCCCGGGAACCCCCCTGAGACAGCAAGTCCCCGCCCACATTGAGCTCTCCGGGAATGTGTCGCACCCTCAGAGACAGATGGTACAGATGGGCCCATTCACAGATTTGTACCACCAACAGGTGGAGGGGCAGAGACCTGACCCCGCCCTGCCGGTTTACGTACGTGACCACTGTATGGTTGTCTGACCACACCAACACATCCCGACCCTGCAGGGCTGATGCGAAGTCCTGTAGCACGCGTCTGATTTTGTCTAATTCCAACCAGTTGATGTGGCACTCCGACGGAGACCACACTCCCCTGATCGAGTACGAATGACACGTTCTACCCCAGCCAGCCAGAGACGCGTCCGTGAAGACCATGGGCATGCCACGTCGCAGAGTGTGCGTGTCTCTCCAATACGTGAGAGAAGCCGGAACCTTGACCAACTGTTGGCGATGCCGCACCGAATCCAGCCGAAGCCGTGCAAACCAGCGAGGAAGACCTCTCATGCGCAACAGGCCCAGCAGGACCACCGCATGGGCCGACAACATCAGTCCCAATAGCAACATGATCGAGAACACAGGGACCGTCCGCAGCAGCTGGACATGGTCCAAAGCTCGCAGGGTGGTCTCCCTCCGTGCCTCGGACACACGCGCCCTCATACATACTGTGGATAACTCACACAGGGTGGGGAAGCGTCCTTGGGCCGACGGCGAGCCGGAGGAGAAGGCTGTGGGAGGCAAGGGTCCGGCCCATCGCGCTGTGCTGGACGACCTGAGTACCCAGCAGAAACAGCCGCACTGGCCTGACACCCGTAGAGGAAGAAGGAACTGGCAGCAACAGCCCCAACCTGCTGCTTTCCTCCCTGTGTCGCTTTTGGCGCACCAGAGCATTCGTCACCGCTGCACCGAACAGTGGGTCCTCCTGCAGCGGAGCGAAGGCCAGGTGAGACTTCAACAAGCTGCGTGCGACGAACGGGGCACCCAAAGTCTCTTCAGCGTACTTGTGTAGCATTGGTACCTTGGGGGCCTTACTTGGTAAAGCACGCGGCGGCCGGGACCTGCAGGCCGCCTCGAAAATGTCAACCCCCTCCTCAGTCACAGGCACTGGCATCAGGATGTTGAGACGCTGTGCTGCAACTGAAACGGCTGTGAAAAACTGGTACTTCACCGCAGGTCCTCCTCCTAAGAGGAGGAAGAGGAGGCCGAAAAATCCCATTTCCACTCAGCCGAGTGGGGAAGGGTATTTCCAGCAATTGGCGGTGCTGTAACTGGGCCGTCACAAACCTGTCAGCCCCATCCTCCCCAAGGGAGTCCTCTCCTGAAAGGAGAGACAGGACATCATCTGTGTAGAAGTCATCGTTGCATAGAAACTAAACTTTTCAATGAAGAAAAAAGGGTGACTGAAGTTGGGTACGCAACTTATATGGCCAAGGACAGCGTCCACAGGCAAGTCGATTTGCATATTTAGTATATTTTGTGACTGCCGTTGGGCAGAGGGATAAACCAATAGGAGCGAAGCCCCTATGGGCAAAGCTTCACGAAACAGAACCCAGGGCTCACTACCCCAGTGTAATGTCTGAGAATTGGTCTGAGAATTTCATCCTGGTACCAAACAGCAGTAAGGGTACAATTGGCTAGCATGTGGAGGTCTGTGTGACCCTCCAAAGATATGACTCACCACGCCAAACTGTTCATGCAGGATGATTTTGCAGGCAGCTTAACTTTCACCACGACGTCTCCGAGACTCTTTAACGCCTGTCAAGTGCTGAGTGTGAACATACTCTCATTTGTGAAGAGGCATGCAGGATGATGTTGCAGGCAGCAGTACATGTGCCCTTATTGGGTTCAATTTTTGACAGTTTGGTCAGAAACATACACACTGGTAGCCCGCTGGAAGTCATTTTGTAGAGCTCTGGCACAGCTCCTCCTGTTTCTCCTCACACAAAGGTACAGATACTGTTCCTGCTGCTGGGTTGATGCCCTTCTATGACCCTGTCTTGCTCTCCTTGTGTAATGGCCCATCTCCTGGTATCATCTCCATGACTGTACTGAATGACAAAACCAACCTTCTTGCAATGACACGTTTGGATGTGCCATCTGTGGGATCTGAGCCTTAACCAGACAGCAGTAGCGGTGTTAATAGACCATAGCCTTAGTGGCTGTAGTCTTTGATGTTCCGTGCTTTCCTAAGGCATCGTTTATAGTAGATGCCTTGCATTGAGAGGAGATGGCAGTTGATGACATGCTCCGCAGACCTCACTCCCCTATGGAGGGACTTATCGGAGCGGCTGCCATAGCAGGCAGTTTCGCAGCCTGAGAGGAGGCTCTCAATGGTGCACCTGTAGAATATGTGTTAGCGTTTTTAAAGAAATGCGCAACTTCTTGAGACTCCTCAGAAGGTTTAGTTGCTTTTGGGTAGTTTTCACTGCCAAGTTCACTTGCCTGGACCATGTGAGGTCATCTGTTTATGCAGGTGCAACTCAACAGTTATAACATGTACCTGGCAGCTACAGTATACTAAATAAAATATACTGCTACTTGTCTAAGACAATTTCCATACATTACATTTTTTTACACATAAAAAAGTATTTAATCCCTACAAAACATGATGATTGGCTAGCTGAAAGGATATATTTGATAGCAAAATGTACCGTTGTTTTCCAGTGCATGTAAACATTTAATTTGGTTTTCCCACTGATAGAAACTGACAATAATAAGAGGGATGTTAAATACCTAACTGTCAACACTGTTGCCTGTTTGTTGTTGTCATGTGAATGCCCTCAACTAAGACATCAGAAAAGAAAGACGATTACTATAAGTATAGCTATAAGATATTATTTAAAGTATGACATTATAAAAGTGTATGATGAATGTTTTATGTCATGCATGCTTTTTTTCTTACCAGCAATTCAAGTTGTTTATTTATGAGCTCCAAATCCTAGCTATTTTACTCAATGGCGTTGGTGCCCTGGCACGTGGCCTTTGTGCAAAAACAAAAATTGTGACACCAAAGGCCAAATGGCCTTGCAGCTAAAATGACAAAATTCCAAGCCTGATTGTCACTATGTGTTATTTTTCCCTGACCACAGTATCACAAAACCATCTTGGTACAGGTACCCCAAATGGGTGCAGGATTTTGCTTTTGACCGGGACACACAAACATGATTTAATAAGTATTTAATTGGAATCTGGGTGGCAATTGCAATGAAAAAACATTACTGTGCACCTTTTCCCACTCATCAACATCAGTATTATACACACATGCACAGGGAATGAAAAAATATTAAAAAAGTAAACAGAATACAAATGTTTAGGTACCACATGTTGTTTATATGACAAAACAGAAACATTATTACAATTGAATCATGCTTATGATGAAATAGAGTTAGCATAATTACATTAAGAGTGACAGAGTATGTAACAGTATCCTGAAACTCCCCTCAAGCCTCACCACACATCACATTTTGGATGCATTACCCATAAACTGGCATACCTGTTTTAATGACTAATATAAGCCTTGTAAACTGAATTAGGTGCTTGCGTTCGGTGTTATTAATTGGATACAGAAAGAAAATATGGCACTTGTGCCTTTTCCTCTCTGATTTCTGTAAAGGGCGAACTGTGATGTACATGAAACATAATTTGAGTGAACAAACAATTAATTATGTTGATCCCATCTTCTCTTTTTGAATGTTTACTTGTATATGCCTATATTGCTTATGCAATATCTGTTTTATTTCCTCATTTCTTAGACAGTATATTATAGGATTGATCATAGGAGGAAATAGACTATACAACATAATAATTACAATTCGTAAATCAGTGTTGAATGTTATACCTCTACTACTGAACAGATAAAAAAGACATCTGGGTATATAGTAGATTGCTATGATAATCAGCTGCCCACTGCATGTAGAAAGGGTTTTGATGCGACCTTGGGTGCTCGCGATCTTAAGTACTGCAACAATAATGGAACAGTAAGAGAATATTATGAAGGCAAGAGGAACCAGTAATACCACCATTGCGGCAACAAAAATAGGAAGTAAATAAAGGCCCCAGTCAGTGCATGCAAGTGAAGTCACAGCAATATGATCACAGTAACAATGAAGAATTCGGTTTGACCCACAGAATGGAAGAGGATAGGCCCTAATAACCATCAAAAGACAAGAAGGGTGAGCAAGCACCCATGCAGTGACATTTAGTGTGTGAACAGTGGATTTCTTTATAATCACTGGGTATCTGAGTGGGTAACAGATTGCCACATATCTGTCTAAAGCCATTATCAACAGGATAAAGCTATTTAAGCTTCCACAATAGTGCACTAAGTACATTTGGAAAAAACAACTAAAATATGACATTACACCTGTCTGAAACCAATACTTGGCAATAATCTTTGGTAAAGTGCTGGTACTGAAGATTAGGTCAGACACAACCAGATTCAAATATATAAAATACATAGGTTTATGAAGAATGTTATGAGTTGCAAACAAGATGAGAACAACGATATTTCCAATCAAAGTGCAAAAATAAACAAGAAAAAACACAGCTGAGACAAGGCCGAAAACCTCTGGCTGAAGTCCAGGGAAACCAACAATGACAAACTCCTTCACAAAACTCTGGTTTCCCGCAGACATGGTAATGTTGACTTTTTTGGAACCAATCTGGAGAGGTTTTAACATTTAGTGCTACAGTAAATTATCCACCATTACATTATACAGTACGCCTAGGGCTTTTATTAGTGTCTGTCATTAAGACAACTTAATATTTTGTAGTGTGGGCCACATGCGTGTGTGTACAAAATGTAGTTACTAAACAACGCTATAATATACAGCTCTGAAAAAAACTTTTATAACTGCACATTTTTCTAAAAGACCACTGCAAATTGAACGCTTCTGTTCCTCACTTAAAACCTTCCTTTTCAAATTTTCATAAAGGAAAGAAAAAAATGCAGTGTTCTCAGACTGTATGTAAACAATTTAAAAGCAAACATCAAACAAGGTTTTTACAAAGATAATTATTAACGTAGTACCCTTATCACTAACCATTCATATTTTTGCAGTTTCACAACACATATGAAATCAATGTTGTTATAATGAAGATGTTCTTACCTACATTACAAACAACTTAACTGTAAGTACAAGCAAACTTCCTAAGAAGCTCTTCACTGAGCAGTATGGTCTCAGTTTATGTAGTAGTGATCAAATCCTTGTTAAAGACCATCTGTTCGACGGTAAACTAACAAGGGAAAAAAGAGCAAGTTGACATTTGCATAAAGACCAGACCGAATAACAGATGATGCAATCGTCCTTCCTTATTCCTCTCTTCTTCCCTTACACAGAGAATCAACATGTTAATGGAATTCAGATCAACACCACTGTTTCACTGACGCTAATCAACACACTTGGAGAAGAGTCTTTAAACTTCCTATATAGTGTGTGGTAAGTCAATTTTTTGCTACGCTCAATGTCAAAGTAATATAGAGCCCGAGCCATCCGTGGCTGTTTATCTAACATTGCAGAAACCACCACGAGCAAAGTGACGGCAAGAGATTGGGAACATTGTCTTTTATAACTATAGAGAGGAAAACTAGACTAGATGTTCAAAATCTGTTGCGGATTATACAACATCCATAGTCTGTTTGTCTAAAATCAGTTGCCGCTCCAAAAACAAGAAACCGGGCAAGCTTAGTTCAGCTAGCCTGCAATGGAAAGTGTTGCTCTCCCAAGATTCTAACCCAGGTTGCCCATGTGGAAGGCTGTGTCATTAACCACTACACCACAAAGCTGTATATTTGAGGGTTGTCAGTATAGTATGATGTTTAACCAGTGAATTAACCAGTGATAGGCTTTACCAGTATCAACTAACTTACTGGAACAATCATAAGAATTGAGCAATTGTTAGAACAATTTTTTTCTTTCAAGGCATCACAACATACTTTTTTCTTTCATTCATAAATGACCTTGATACAATTAATTGATAACAATGATAACTATTAATAAAGGTGACGATAACTTTTTCATCAAGTGAAAAGACGAGAGAATCATGGAATCTACCAGAAAAAGTCGCAATACTGTCTAACATGTAAAATTTTATTGCGGCCCACACTTTAAATTAATAAATGTTGTTGCTTTCAATAGAGTCGAACTAAGATCTTCCACATAAGAGGCCCTGTCTTTAACCACTATGCCACGGCATTACACGTTGGAAATAGTCGCAATACTGTATAACAGTAAAGTTTTATCGTGGCCCACAAATAATAATAATAAATGTTGTTGCTCTCAATAGATTGAAACGTAGGCCTTCCACATGAGAGACACTGTCTATAACCACTATGCCACAGCAATACATGTTTCAGCACTTGCCAGACACCATGGAGCATTGTGTTAAACTGACTAACGCTTCTTATTTAATTTACCTCCACTGTATGGCTTTTGGCATCGGCCGTTTTAACAGCTTATTAGCCAGTTATAGGCTAACTAGTATCTACTAACATCCTGGGAATAATCATAAGAATGATTAATCTTATGTATCTAATTCGTATTCCCATGGATGTTGATATTAATAAGATATCAGAAAAATGATATGTTCCCATTTGACAATTTTTTGTTATAAATTATTTACTCAAAATGCTAGTGGAAAAGTGGCCATGACTTTTTACTATAGAAGAGGGTGTTTCTGGGTTGTTTGCTAGAAACGTCCTTAATCTTTGAAAGCAATAATGATGTTGTGGTGAGAAACAAATTGTAATGGAAATGTCTTGAACTGATGTATTCTTACTGATTAAAGGACTGAATCCTAAGGTTTACATAAGGAATGTGGGAGAGGGGGATCTGTTTATGACAGTCATTGGACGATCTCAGAATATCATTGGGTTATCCATTAATCTGTCTATCAGTTTTAACCATCAGTTAATCTTTTCGCTGTCCAGATGCTGTGTTTCTTTGATTTAAAAAGGTAACCTAAAAGGTCCTTGGTTGAACATGGAGGAGAACAGCCTGCCCCCTGGTTAAAACCAAGGTGGTTATAGAAGGAGTTATATTGACATAAGACAACTGTGCAGCATCTTAACACACCATGTTTTACCCTTTAAGTACTGATGATTGTCTTGTATTATTTTAGAGATTATTCACTGTTACTTTGTAACTTATGTACTCTCTCCTTGCTAGAATAAACTCTTTATTGTGTAACTGAGTTTTCCTCTGTCTTACCTAGCATTTTCATAAACCATTTGGACTTTAGAAATTGCCATCACACTTTGTGGTGCTCGTTTGGGATCCTAATCCTGCTCGGTTCGAGCCTTTTTTCCCTGTGCATGGCCAGAGAGATATCTGGAGCTCAAACCTCCTCCAAAAGAGGGCTATCCTTTGAGGGTTAGAGTTGGAGTGCCTGACTGGAGTTGTGACTCGTGCCAGATCAGTACAGGCTTCCCGAGGAAATTGAATTTAGGAGGTAAGAGCACAATACATTCAGAAATAGGCCACAATAGGATATGTGTTAGGGCACATTTTAAATCGGAAGTTAAAATTTCACACTTAGACCGAAGGGTCTATTAACGGTGTTAGGGCAAGATAATTGAGATAAGAGTGTTAGGGCACTTTTGTTTGCGTTAAGGTGCAGGTATATAGAGACTGTATGTGTATGTGTTAGGGCACATTATTTAGACTAAAATATATCTTGCTTTAAGCCACGTAAAACATTTTTTACCAGGTTTTCTGAACACGGGCAAGTGTGGCAGTAAACCATTGATTGTCCCTCATAGTTACGTTGGACCAGCTGATATAAGAATGGCAGCTTTAGCCAAAGACAGTTGCATTGGTTAAAAGAGAAGTTTGAGGAATACGAGCAGGGGAAAATTAAGAAGATACAGAAGGGGAGACGGAAAATATATTGGAAAGGCATACGGAAAGAAGAGACTGATAAACGATTTAGGCAGAGTAGTTTAGGGCCTACTGATCAATGTGTTCTGGCTTCTCCTACTAAAGTGGATGTGCCCTGGATTGCCCTCCTTCTGGCCGACCTCCATCCTATACTGCTGCCCCACTATGAAAGTCTGCAGCAGTTCCTGAACCATGTACAGAAATACTGCCGAAGCTGTCTCAAGATAGTCCCCCTCCTGTCCGGAAGGTTTACCCTTCGCTCACGCCCGACCTTGGTGCGATGTCCCCTATTGCTGGGAGGACCAGGAGTGTCACATCGTATGGGCAGCCTGAAGGTCGTCCTGATGGCAGAAGTTGCAAATCCGGTTGCAGGAGATGATGACTACATGTCCTCAACTATTTCAGTCTACCGCCCATGGTTGCCTGCTGAACTGAAAGACGTGGACCCCTCATTGCCCAGGTAGGTGACAGGTAGGTGCTTTTTTCCCCGAGTCGGATGAACTGGGAGAACATTTCTGACTGCACACAAAAAGAGGGAGAAAGAGTCACAGACTATCATAATAGACTTGAATAATAATTTGAGATTCACTGCGGGATGGGCTGCAAACTGGATGGGGCAAATGATTCTCCTTGGGAACAACAGTTTAACATGAGACTGGTTGCAGGTCGGCTCCCAGATTTACAGAAACATGTAAGGAAGCACTGCGTGGCCTTGGACGAGGGATGCATGGAAATCGTTTGGCCGTGTATTAAGCACGCTCAAAAAGTCTACGAGTGCCAAGAAGATAAGAAAAAAGACAATAAAGGGAAACGTGAAACTAAATTACAGATGAGTTTTTACAGCGGCCATGACCGAAGAGTTCGAGGACATGGTTGAAGTAGAGGTAGAGGACAAACACAAACTTGAGGCAGAGGTTATGCTAACCGCTACAACTATGACAATGGTTGCCATCGTTGTGGTTTGCTTGAACATTGTGTTTGTGACTGTCCTGAGAAAGACACAAGAGAGAATGGCCAAAGAAATAAAGAACATTTTAATTCCAGTGGATTTACCGGGAATTATCTAAGAGCAAGCAAGCAAGTTCATTTATATAGCACAATTCATACATAGAACCCATTCAATGTGCTTTACAGTGAAAATAATGATAATGCAAAAGAATTAAAACAGTCAAATTGTTACACTTGTCTAACTCAGTTGTCTCCAGGGGGACTGCATGAACTTCAACACCCGGCATCTCAGTACTTGCACTCCGATGCTAGGATGATCCTGTCAGTCCCTATGTGAGATAATCATTGCATCAATGTCTTGCATGGATCTATACAGGGGGACATTTATGCCATGTCTGTACATGCATAATTACAGTTACCATTACTGTTTACCATACCACCCCCTGTACCAAGCCTGTACAGAAAGATTTGGGTGCACCGAGATCCTAGGTTCCACCCTCCTTGTGGGCGCAGCATAAATATGATGTTGGCCTAATAAACAACCCACTGAAGGCAGAGGCTATTGAAGGGATAGCTCCTGTGTTTAAAGCATTGTTAGAGAAAGGCATAATTGTTCCATGTCCAAACAGCCCCTGTCGCACTTCTATTTTCCCAGTGAAGAAAGGCCAGAAGCTAGCATTGCATGATAGAGTAATGTGGAATCCCGAGGGTGATGCTTCCTTTACTTCTGAAACAGGCCCTGGCTACTTCTCTTAACTTAGGGCTCCCTGAAAAAGAAGTTTATTCAAGCAGTGTGTGAAAAGGATGGTTATATGTCCTCTGTATTATTGCAGAAACATGGTGATATATTGAGGCCAATTGCGTATTTCTCTTCTAAATTGGATGCTGTAGCACAAGGCCTTCCCTATTGTGTGAAGGATGTGGCACAGGCAGAGCTGTTTTGCAATCACAGCCTCAGGTGTGTTATCAGCCTCTCAAGCTACAAGTTCCTCACTCTGTTGCTTCCATTTTGTTAGAACTCAAAGCGAGTCATTTGTCAGGTGATAGGTTTTATGCATTACCATAACATTTTACTCTCGTTACCCCATGTCACTGTTGCAAAGAGTCCTGTTTTTAATCCAGCCACATTCCTCCCCATGGAGGTAGATTGAGAGTCACATGACTGCCTTTCTGCTATTAATAACTGCAATATGTTTTTGCGTTTCATTAGAAGTGAATGTGTCTAGATATTGAGAATAACAGAAAGTTAAGATTCTCCCTGTTGGTTGCGCTCTGGTAACCACGGAAATGTTTATATTGACCACTTGGTGTAGGGGTTAGGGTCTCGGCTTTGCTAGGTTAACATGCCCCTCAAGATATTTAACAGCTTGTACCCCACATTACAGTTGAGAGAGTAGAGAGAGACAATGAGAGTAGGGAAGAGTTTGAGCCTGTAACATCATGTGCTATTATCAGTATGCTGCAATAAACATTGAATACTCTCTCCCTTGACAACCGAGTATGTGAGTAATTATTACCAACACTATACGACATGGCTGATTTCTTACACATCCTGGAGGAGTAGGACTTCCTGTGCAACCTGAATTGGCTGCAGGTACCACCTCGTGCTGGCAGTAGTGACAAAAACGCAAAACTAGAGAAGAATCTGTCAGGAAGAAGACCTATTTTTTGTGGCCACTGTGATGGTAATTCCATCAATATACACTTTTAAAGGAGTAAGGACAGAGACCAAATTCTCTTTGCACATTTTACAATTTATTTTATATTTGCAAATAAAGATATGTGTCAAAAGCTTACAGGATAAACATCCGAGGAGTTTCTGAAGAGAATACGTGAACAGTCAATTTCTATTACAGTAGAAAGGGGTGTGGTAAGTTGCTACCCAGCTGTCTTATGTCAGAAAGTTTTTTTACAAAAGGTGGGCTGTCCACCATCTTATCCTGCCTTGCCCCTGTTGTGTATCTTTCTCTATTCTGTCCTAAAACCAATTGATCTGCGTGCAACCCCATCCTGCTAAAGATTTACGTTTACCTAAAGGGCCAATTGCCTCTACTTCCGCCAATGATCACATTCCTAAGGAACAAAGGAAAGAAACCCTTATTGGTTTAGGCAGATTTGGTCAGGTCCTCTGATATTATACAGACATGTGTGTCACACCAAAGACCAGAGTTACATAAAAGGCAATTGAAAAGCAAACAATGGCACTAATGTACATAAGTTCAAGAATTTCCATAACACCACCACCTGCAAAACTATTCTCTTTTTGGGGGTTGTCTTGCTGTTGCTCGTCCAATGCACCTGTTATCACTTTCATTTGCACCAAAACAGGTGCAATGTCTTCAAATTCACTTATGCTACCTAATTTGACAGAATTGATATCCTGGAAGTATAATTGATGTAATACTGTGATGATTACACATTCCTTACATATTTTATTAAGTGGTGTACAATAAGGATTTTATCCAAGATTTCTGAGAATTCCTATCTTCTATTGTACCTCACTCTAATAATTTTCTAATTACAATCTTCTAAGCCTATGGTCAGATAGTTTTTACCACTTGTTGACTCATTTAATCTTACTCAGTCTGTTATGGAATCTGTTCACCAGCACGGTCATCCGCTGGATCATGTTTCATCATTTGTCTTTCCTTCTTCCTTGGCAAGATTGATGCCAAAATATCTTGTGTCTTAACTCCAGATCACCACCCCTCTTTTGTCACATGTTCTGCTCTTTTTAACCAGTTTAAACCTATATTTCTTTCACATGTCACTGACAGTCTAACACATGAAGCATACTACACTGCCCCAAGGATTCTGTTCCCTCACACCTTTCTAAAGAAGTGCTGGACACTATTTGTCCCAGGATATTGTCCAAATTAAATAGCTGCTTCTTCAATAGCACTATTGTGTCATGGTTTAAACATGCAGTGGTCCATGCATTTTTCCCAGCTTTCCTTTATAAATGTAAACCATATTCTGGATACATCCCAGTCAGGTTGTAGGGCACCCCATAGCAAGTCAGCTCTTCTTAAGGCGTTAAATGTTTTATTGTTGTGTAGTGACAAAGGAAATGCTGTCATTCTGTTTGATCTTAGTGTTGCCTTTAACGTGATTGATCATCCCATTCTTCTAGATCGTCTAACGGTAGAAGTTGGCATGCAAGGCACTGCCATAAAGCTTTTTACTTCATATTTGAGAGACAGGATATTTTTTGTAAAGATTGGGAATTTCTCCCCCTCTTCATCAATCACCTGTTGGGTACCTCAAGGCTCTGTCATAGGCCCTACAATATCTTATTCTCGTTGTGTATACTTCCCTTGGGCTCCATCTTTCAGAGATATAACACCCCTTACCATTGCAATGCCGATGACACATTTGTATACTGATGTACCCTTCCATGAATCTTGGTGACACGAAATCCCTGAAATCCCTCTCTGATTGTCTTGAAGACATAAAATAGTGGCTAGCTAAAAACCTTCATCAATTAAATTACACAAAAACATAAGTAATATTTGGCCCCACAGACTACACTGAATGTAGTATTCATGACTTAAGGCCTCTATTATCAATGTACATAGTTATTGTTAATTTCTAAATTGAAACCTATTCTATCTTTGTAGTATCTGGAGACAATTGTTAATGTGTTCATTTCCTCTAGTCTGGACTATTGCAACTCTGTGTATATGGGAGTCTCTTATTCTTCCTTGTCTTGCCTTCATCTTGTCCAAAATGCAGTTATTAAACTTAGAGGCTTGTTAGCATCCTGTTCCGGTGATGTCCAAGAACAAAAGTTATGCAACCAGAAAGTCAGGGGAGAGTCTTTATTCAGCATGAGACGTTGATGTTAACAGTACATACAGTGGTCTGCAAAAGTTTGGGCAACCTTGTTAATTTCCATGATTTTCCTTCATAAATCGTTGGTCCTTAGGATGAAAAAAAATCTGTTAAATATATCATATAGGAGACAAACACAGTGATATTTGAGAAGTGAAACGAAGTTTATACCATTTACAGGAAGTGTGCAATAATTGTTCGAACAAAATTAGGCATGTGCATAAATTTGGGCACTGTTGTCATTTTACTGATTTCAAAATCTTTAGAACCAATTATTGGAACTCTAAATTGGTTTGGGAAGCTCAGTGACCCTTGACCTACATAAACAGGTGAACCCAATTATGAGAGAGTATTTAAGGGGGGGCAATTGTAAGTTTCCCTCCTCTGTGAATCTTCTCTGAAGAGTAGTGACATGGGAGTCTCAAAAGAACTGTCACATGAACTGAAAACAAGGATTGTTCACCATCATGAATTAGGGGAAGGATACAGAAAGCTGTCTAAGAGATATCAGTTGTCTGTTTCGA